>JAQFYJ010000005.1:0-57109 GCA_034694685.1 Isotoma anglicana | reverse complement strand
TTGGGAACAGGCTTGGAAGGTTCCGCGTTTGATGAACTGGCTTCATGTCTGTAAGTAGTATCAGAGGATTGAGCATCTTGCGATCTGTACATTGTTTCGGGTCGAGAGTTGAAGTGGTTGGGAACAGGCTTGGAAGGTTCCGCGTTTGATGAACTGGCTTCATGTCTGTAAGTAGTATCAGAGGATTGAGCATCATGCGATCTGTAAACTCTTTCCGGTCCAGGGCTCCAGTAGGTGGGAACAGGCATAAAGGGTTCCAACTTTGATGAGCTTGTTTCAGGCGTCTCAGTAGTTGAAGAGGATTGAACACCATTTGATCCGTACATCGTTTCAGGTAGGGGTCGGGGGTTCCAAGGGCTGGGAGCAAACTTCGAGGGTTCCTTTTTTGATGAACTGGTTGCAGGTTTGTAAGCATTGGATGAGGATTGAACACCATTTGATCCGTACATCGTTTCAGGTCGGGGTCGGGGGTTCCAAGGGCTTGGAGCAAACTTCGAGGGTTCCTTTTTTGATGAACTGGCTGCAGGTTTGACAGCAGCAGAGGAGGATTGAACATTATCCGTGGCCCAGGGTCGGAACTTTGCAGTAAAATAGAATCTATCATCAACTGGGAAGAGTTCATAATAAGAACTCTGAAAACGAAAAAATGACACAAAAATACTTTCAAACATTGCACATTGCACATAAAATAAAGTAAAACCAAATGGAACTTACGTATTTCTTGTACTCCATCCTGCAGGTTTGTAGTTGAAGCAGCGATCAAAATTTACTTAAGAGAGAATTGTGAATTGTGAATTGAAAGATTTGTTGAATTATAATCCAAGACTGGTTACAGAATATGAAATCGCAAGCCCTTTTATACCCAGGCTCCACAGGTTCTCAAGCAATGCTAGGAAGCATCTCGTGCCATGCACAAGCCAATCAGGAGCAAAAGCGATCCGCGGCCGAACTCCGCGTCTGGACTCTTGGCTCTTGGCCGATCTTTCTGCATATTGCATCAATTTGCATGCTACAGGCAGGCTTGGCTCATTTTTCTCCTTACTTATTTTCAAATTCGGAGAGGTACAAGTACAATTGATGAAGTTCTCTATGGTTAATATTAAGTATGGAATATGGTTAATGCAACCTTTAGGTATAAGGATGAAATTGATACAAACTTACAATTAGCTAGGTCAATCACAACTTTAAGTAAAATTATATTTAAAGCATTTTAACATCATGAAATGTCATATTGCAAACACAATTCTATTGATAATATGTTCAGATAATAATACCCTAAATTATGCTGATAAGACGGGATTTTCAGAAATGGCAAGATGAGTCTGTCCTGTCATTCTCACTTTCCGGATTTCATACCCGCATGAATGGTGATGGTAGGATGGCATACATGGCTTTCTTTTCATTTCAGTGAACATTTCTCTGATCAGAGATGAGTGCGTAAAAAATCCCTAAGAGTTGAATTTTTCTCGGAGTATTCAATCGAATTGCGTTCCATGTCATATTTCTGAGCCGCGTCTTCCTTCATTTCATATACTCGTAGGATTTCCATCCAGAGAAAGTCCCAAGCTCGCTTCCATCTTTGATATTCACTTCATACTCTCGCATCATCGGATACTGAGATAGACTACATTACACTATCACCATCAGATCCTTTCCCACCACCAGCAGAACATCTGTAGAAAGAAAGGGATACTTAGATCTCCTTTTGAATTTATAATATATTTCAGATTTATGATGATCAAATCAATGCAGCCAGCCAGCACTCTTTCAAAATATTCTAAATTCCATCCCAGCTTCAACCGCTGTTCGTACTGAATCACCTGAAAAACTTATTCTCTTTTAGTGGGTTTCATATCTCGACAAGAACAATGAGAATGGAGATTGGAACTTTTGTTCTCTGTTTTTGCAACCGACTTAACGTAATACATAGACAGACGAGTTTCCATTCGATTCGAAGATTTTAGAATTTAAATATTTTTGAATTTTGAATAAGAGATTTCGATATTTCGAAACATATTCAATGGAATAAATGAAAGAATCTTTTATGTGGTTACCTATTTGCTTTGTGAAGTTGCGTTGAGAGCAGGGAAAAAACGTGGATAATTATTTATTCGATTTATTCGCAAACGTATGAAAAAGTCTAGTATTTTCTTTGAAATTTGCCTAGGTAGGATGCTAAATTATTGCACGTGAAAATAACCTGAGTTGAAATAAAAAGACGGGTGGGTAGGCCTTCGTCGATGAATAAATGTGAGATTGGATGCTTAATAAAAGAGAAAAGGGCGATGTGAGTGCTCCTTGGGAATACTTAATGTATGTATGTCAAGATTTCCAAGTCTTTCCTCTTTTATGTTGAAGTGGCCATGATTTTTGAAGATGATTTTAAGAGCTCCACCCATTCGACGTTAATTCCCTCATCGTATAGTATAATAAGAGAGGTAATCAGCATTAATCTCTAATCTTTTTTCTTTCTCCATTTGGCTCAGATTTTTTTGTCCCTTGGCAAGAGGACAATACCTGTAACGAAACATTAGACTGAATCTCTCCTATCTCTTGAGCAATTGCAGGGGAGTCGGCACGCACTAGCACTATCATTAACATCATCCCTCTCCCTTACTCATTTGCATTTTTATTCATTTGATTCCTCAAATGACGTTGACGTGATGGAGTTCAGCTGCATGCTCTTAGTTTAGTCTGGAAATGGAAATACCGTTTGGAGAAAGTTCCTGGAAGAGTTTTGACTTCTATATGCATCGATAGAAAGGGAAGGAAATGTAACTGCTGAAAGTGACAGAAGGGACAATTTCAGGTGTCATTTTCGAGCTGAGGAATTCTTTTTAAAATTCATAGGGTGTTTTACATACTTGGAGCTAAAATTCTGAATTCTTCTTTTTGGTTTTTGAGTGAAATTAAATGTGCGAATTTCCAAAAACGAAATTCTAAATTAATTTTAATAAAAAATCAAAAGATAGTTGCATATTTGAAATAGGTGAATGCAAAATTGATCCAAATTTTAAAGTAATTTGATTTAGACACCTGAAAACTTTCCTTTGAGCTATTCTTCAGCGTGAGAAAACTTTCACACCTTTCCCTTTTTCCTTTCACACTTTTATTTTAATACCAGAAAAGACGCAGATACTGTGACAATAATAGTCTCACTGCTTTATGTCAGTATATAGTATGTGGCAGTGGCAGATATATAAAAGTAGGAGAAAGGGAGATTTCAATTTATTTTAATAACCCAGTAAGCCCATTTGATTGACACGTCAAAAGAAGAAGGGGAATGCAGATGATGATGATGATGATGATGTGATGACTATGACTTCTGCTGATGCTACAACGATTATTGCATTCATTTAATCTCTCATCTTGATGCCATTTTACAACCACACTACCAATACTCCTCTCAGATTCATTTCACTATGACTTTCTTCCTTTCTTTCACCAAAATATAGAAAATTTCACCAATATCATAGAACACTATGTACTATAGCTAGGTACATATTTATTTGTATAATAGTAGACAATTGGTTTAAATTCAAAATAGCCTACTTTGAATGAATTTAAAGTGTAAATTAAAGAGAGAAATATAAATACTTATACTTGTGAAAGAGAAAGCAAGGAACAAAGTACTTTCTTGGTTCAACTGTTAAATGGCGAGTAATTGGCGTCTTGGCATCATTTTAAATTTTAAACGGAGAATTTGGCTAGAACACAATGCACATCTCTGGTTTTTACTTGGCATTGAACTACATAGGGTGGAATTAAATTACAACAGGGCGTCAAAGGAGATGAGTTGCATTTCATTTCATGGGCCAAAAATGGATGTACAAAACCAATGGGCATTTCTAACTTGTAGTTTAGTTAGTACTTTTGTATGTAATACGATATCCTTTCCTATATATCTGAATCCCTCTAGACTTTTTGGAATAATTTAGTATTTTGAATTCTTCAGAGAGTTTCCTATTCCTTTATGCTTATCCAGAATAGATACATATATTATTATATTATTAGCCTTAGGTATAGACAAAGAGGCTGTATATATATAGTCAATGGTGATCCAGCAAAGTGGAAAAATTATACGAAAAATCCTAAATTACTTTAAATTGGATTAACACATGGGTGAGCTATTTCCACAAAGCCTTTTTACATTGATGATGATGCAAATTATTGTGGTAAAAGAGTGGAGAAATGAAAATTTTAATAGGTTTTATTCCTAAGGATTAGAATGGGTTTGTAAAAGTACGCAAGGTAGTGGGGACTTTATGTGTGAATACATTTCTATTTCAAATGTGTCTTCGGTTCCACGTTCATAGGATTTTATGTAAAATTGTAGAAGTTTCCACTAGCAAAGGATTTGAAGAAGTGTAAAAACAACAAATTTAGATTTCATGAGAGAGAAGAAAATGCTTAAAGGATGAAATTTATCAGTGAAAAATGAGCTAAGCCGGGTGTGGTTTGTGGTTGTTATGATATTCTGCTGTAGTGGTTCCTCTAGGTGTGTTTGTGTTGATATTGAGCTGAAGAAATTGCACATTGAAAGTGAATGTTCGAATTATGCAAATGATGTGCCAACATCCAAGTATCATGTGGCTCCTCTTTTTTATTTACCAATTTTATTTCATATCGCATCTCTCTCCATGTGCTGCATCCTCTAACTATATAATATTATCAGTTAGGCACATTAGTCTCCTAGAACTGCCTGGTGTGGTCCTCCACGTCTATGTCTGCACTGTCTGCAGTGATAGTTGATAGTGGCAGTGTGGCACTTACCAAAAAGTATAAAGTACCTTAAAGTTGCGTAGGGTGTGGACTGGATGCAAAATATATTCTTTGGGTGGCCGTCCCAGTCTATGTATTCTCGCTAAATCAACTGCAGAAGCAGTGAATGTCTTCAAGTTTATAATATCCGTCATTTTTATTGCTCATTTTTTTCAAAAAAAAGTTCCTACTTTTGAAATCCAAATTTATTATCTTGTTAGGTGAACTTAGACATAATACTAATAGTAAGTAATGAGCTTAGGAAAGAACTCTATCAAGATAAGTATTATTTTTCATTTTGGCTATTTCCCGATGAAAAATTTAAGATACGGTCTTACTATTAAATTACTTTTGGTTGGGAGATTCTATTTATAGTTGAGAATCATAAATAAATATGACGGATGTAGTTGTTTACTTTCAATTTTTTCTCAGATTAAAATTTGACAGTTTTATTTTATTTTGAATTTCAAACAATAAATTTTCTAACCCTTCCTGCTTTTTATGAGAAAACATATTATATAAGGTTTTGTGAGGAATTCCCATATCGCTTTTGTAAAGATTTATTTCTTAATAAAGCTTAGAATAAATGATAAAAGCGTTATTTTTATATGGTTAATTTAATGCATCATTTAATTTGTTATACTTGGCCAAAGTGACTGAGTTTGATTTGCTACTTCCTGAAACGTCGGAAGGTATTATAATGATAAAATCTTCATTGGAGTGTTAAGTAATTTTAGCCTTTTATCTCGAAATGGGATCAGTAATTTGCTACCCGAAATCATGCTGACATTCCAATTGGTAAATTGATGGTATTGCCTTTTTGAAGTTTTTTTAGCATGAAAGTGAAAGTCTTGGCTTTACTAATAAAACAAATTATTATATAAGGATTTCCCTAATTCTGAAGTCCAAGGCCTTGTCGTATCTTTGCCTCTTAACCTCATGTAAAGTATACTAAAGCAATTTCTACCGTAAACTCCACTCCACGTAGTGTTTGTAAATTAGCCGTAAATTGAAGAAGAGACGATTTATTACTTTTGATAATTATATTTACTTTGATAATTTGCTCCTTGTGACTTTGGCCAAAGGAGTAGACGGTAGACCAAGACTGAAGATTTGACACCTGAAAACATTTGTCAAAGATAAACATTTGCACACACCTACGTAAAATCATGTATTAATATTATTATTATTATTACGTATTACACCCTAATGGGATTCTTGAAGGTAGTAAGATCTATTTCATGTCGGCATCTCTTCTACCCACCACACCACATCACTAGCATGGCGGTGGTACCATATACTTTTACCTACTACCTACACAGGTTTCAAGTAATTAATGACGGTAGACAGGGATTTGGATATACAGGGTAAATGTTTGGACTATGTTATGTTATAGAGATAATTAAGTCATCCTAAGATCTAAAGAAAGGGATGACTTTCTTAGTTAACTTAATGACTAAAGCAAACTTGAAAAAGAAGATTAATTAATAGGGAGAAGACGGAGAATTCTGTTTCTGAATGTTTTTATGGCACGTGTTAGAGAGCTAAAGGGAAGTCATAAATCATCGAATAAATTTTTACACTTTCAGGCTGGGAAAAACAATTTTTCTTCATTCGAGTAGTACAAGTTCCAAGAAGAATAGAATCTCTGCCTGATGATTTCTTCAGCCTTGCTAGTCAGCCAAGGAAATTCAACATCCAACCTATTATTATTAGAGCATATAGATTATTCCATATCATAGGCATGATGATATGCATATTATATTCTAATGGTATGGGACATATGAAGGACAGGTTATTATCATTATTATTATTAGTAGGAAGAAAGAATAAAGAAGAAGAGTGAGAAACTAAAAGAGGAATGGACACGGACAGAGTGTCAAGGAGCAGAGTGATGCGCTCATGATGATAATGATGATGACACAATGGCACACTTTTCACCGTTTCAAGAGACGAAACGGAAAACGTGACAAGAATGACAGTTAACAAGGAGAACTCTCGCGAAATACAACCCAGGGTGACAAGAAACTCAAAAACTGGGCAAAATTATTTCCCTCTGACTCATGCACGATCTCTAAATCTCTATTTTTACTTGTTAACTTTAAAGACCACTATTATTACCTACATTTTCTGTGAATGTCTGCTGCTTTTATTTGAGTTTACTGACTTATGTGGTGCAGTTCATATCACAGATCGTCATTGGCATTAAAATTTGTATTTGAACCTTGTAAAATGTCAAAAAATGTGGTTAGCTTACTTTTTTAGGGACAATAATTGGCATTTTATTAAATAAGGCTCTTTAAAATTTGAATTTGAGATGTGTAAAGACGAAAAAATTTATAAATGATTTATAAAGTCAAGTTTATCAATTTTCACAAAAAATAGAAAAACATTTTAAGGGACGAATTAAAAGATGTTAATGTAAAATAATAAAATACATTTGCCCAAAAGCTTAAAAAGGTATTTCTATCATATTTTCGCATTACTCTAACTAAACTGACACAAAAGGAGAATATTTCGAGAGAGAAATTATTTTTAAGAATTTTGATTCGGCTGGCTTTTTCCATGTAGTCTAAAATTATAAATTGAATTTCGATATGAAAAAACAATACCTAATAAACAAAATATAAATATACAAAACTTTTTACCTAGAATAAATGATCTTGTATGCAGAAATTTCAAAGAAGTAGAATAAGAACTCTTATTGCTTTCTTCCTACTAACATTAGTTTCCTATGTATGCAGCGGTGAGAAAAAGAAAGAGTTCAAGATCAAAGCTATTAGTAGCTGTGAAGTGACAGATGACAGACAGTGCTTTAGAACGCACAAGAAAATAAACGTGACGTTGTGACTTAGAGAATTCAAGTCTATTTCCTTATGTGTGCCACTCTTAGTACTAAACGTCAGATGAGATTTCTTTTCTCTCTCTAATAGAAAGCTATTCCACACAGATGTTCCTTTATTCATCTCATCGACACATATTATAGGAAAATTAAGGGCAAACCGTTCCTCTCTTTACTCTGCATCTCTAACAATCCAACGTTAAATTGATCAACGTTTAAACACTTGTGATGGAGACCTACTTGGCTTGTTCACAAGGTCATCATCGTCAACTTAGTACACTGAGCACTGCAAAACATCTAGTCTCATATATACAGAGATTTTTTTACTTCTTGAACTGTTCCGTTTCATCAGTTTAGTTAGTCTGCCGTGAAGATTTAGAGGGATTTTGGGCAGAGGCACCTGCACGAATTACACTAGATCCTCATAAATGTCAGTTCTACTGTCAACATCCTTCTGTTAGAACTTCGTAAATATTTAGAACTGTAAAATCTAAGGAAAGCACTAAAAATCTCTTTTTACGTTTTATCCGCCGGAAACAAAATGATGTTTTACTAGTCAAGTGTACCAAGCAAGGTGTGTATATATTTCTAATTTAATGAATGCTTGCTAAGGTACTTCCGATTTTTTTTTCTTGGGATTGGGTTTAAAGGAGATTGTGGAATTTTCTGCTTTTAAATAAAGGCTTGGTACTGTTTCAAAGATGTGTCAGACAGAGGTTGTTTAAACGGAGGATTCTTGGGGTGCTAATTTTAAAACGATTATAAAATGGCTCATGTATTCATCACTTTATTACATTGAAAAGATTTTAACTGAATTTATGGGTTTTATATGTGTTTGAGCGTAATGTAATGAATGATACAGTATGAGAAGTTAAGTAAAATTCTAAATGTTAGCAAAATGTTTTAAACAGGAAATTTGCTGTATTTTTTAACTTAGAATCAATACTTTGGTAGTCTTTGATAGAATTTACAATAACAGAAAAAATTGGGTGTTATTCGGTATGTGATTTTGAAAGTGCAAATAACATTTTAATTTTTAATGAGTCAAGTATAAGGGATGGCACATGGAAAATTTCCAGCTTTTGGAAAAATGCATAATCTTAATTATGACATTCCATAATGGAATCTTGTACTTTTGAATTTATGACGAGTGCTTAATTCGCTGATAGGAGTTTTTATATACCATTCTTAATAATTTTAATACATAGAATAATTTCTTTATAAAAAATTTATTTCAATGTTTTGATTTCCTTTCATGCCTAAACGCTGAAACTGGCAATTAGTTAAAAATTCACCTAATATAAAAGCTTATTTTTGGCATAATACCCTTCATTAAAGACTTCCATTGCCCAGTTTGAACAAAGTAAAAGTGTAAAATGTTATCTTGAAGCATTCCTTTGATGTCTGTGCGTCAATCTAACTAAATTACACAAGGAATTTTTCATCCGTGTCTATAAAAGCTAGAACAACCAACAATGCCTTTTTGACATTTTTGTTGGCAATTTTAACAAACCCCAAACTGCTCATCTCTTATATATCCTACATCTTACCGAATCGTTTATCTATGTAAGAATTATTTGATAGTTAAAGGAAATCAAATGAAGATGCGTGTGATAAATCTGAAAATTACAATGGAAACAACATCAGTCGAAAATTCCATTGTGTTGACTAAATGCCATGCCATGCCAGTTGTATTTGAATACTGTATAGTAAAATGTGACGTGACATTAACCTTGTCCCACATAATCATTTGATCCGAATCGGATTGCAGTCTAGAATTTAGAAGAACGGGCGATATTTCAAATGGGAGTTTCATTTCATACCCTATAGAATATCTTATCACCATGGTATGAAATTAAAGTATGAGAATCCTAAATGTACCGCACTGTACTTAATCGTAAATAGCTCTTGACAGCTAACCATTTTGGCACCGTTTAAATCGTCAGACGAGTTCCTCTTTCCATTTCGTGTAAAAAAGACCCATTCATTTTTCTCCAAACCCGTTTCATATATTTTAATGGTGTTTTGAAATTTTTCCAATAAGTCAGCTACGTTAATAGTTTTATATGTATCTTTCTTATCTACTGGACTGGATTTCTCTGTATTATTTATTCTTTCTTAATTCTGTACTTGTGCTGATCTTCTCCAATAAAATAGTCCATGCGTTCGAGTAAAAGTGTTATTTTTTGCGAAAAACTTTTTCCTTGTACAATACAACAATCGTTTTAAAATATATTTATATTCGCGTTAGTGTAAAAGTACTGATCTGTTTTCTATATGCATTTGACATGTTTTGGTGGTAATTTTTACACTGTTAAACAGCATTTGCAGAATTACATTAGTTCACATCCATTAGTGATATCTTTCATATTTCTAAGTGTGCAAGTATTAAGTGTATAGCGAAAACCTAAGCAAACATCCATTTGTCAGTCTATCATCTTTGTTTGTATGTATCGTAGAATAGAAAGCTCCTAAGTCTGCCAAAGCCAAGACGTAGTGTGAAGTAGATATTTGTGTCCATTACACTTCTCATGATCTATATGGCTTTTTATGCCTTTTCATTTACTGCTGAATTATTTTTTTTGCGTAGGATGGGTTAGTTCTTTTCAGAAGTGCAAATGAGATTGGCGGATTGAAAACATTTCTTTAATGTAAATGTCAAATTCAGATTTGTAAACAATTATAAATATCCTTTTAACTACATAAAACTCATTTGTTATAATAAGCATTGCAAAATTTTATCAGTTTTTACTTTTTCATTAAATTATTTTTTGCAATTTTGCAAGCACTTTGCATCCTGAACTAAGCACATTTTCGTCTTATGAAAAATGAATACAGACAATGACACTTTGAAAGATTATTAAAGAAATAACATATTTGTTCAAGGAAGGGTGGCCCCTTAAAAATTGCAATATTATTCTTTGCATATTAAAACTCATCATATTTATTTGATAAGGGCATAGAGTACAGTCACGAGTATTATGATTTTAGGTGTTTTTCTTCTGTCATCTCCGGTCTCATCACTCTTATTGGATTATGGAAAGTAACCCGGAAAATTACTTTTTTCGGATGATGGGCACACAGTCTACAGTTCCGGGTTACATCTAAATAAAGGATGTGCAAACTTCCCTGTAATATGAATATAAATCGAATTTTCCTATCCTTGAATTTTTTTATGATGTTTGTTACGGTAGAGAAAGGGGATTGCTTGGTGAGAGTTGTCCTTTTGTAGTCAAATATTCACACTGTTATTTATAAAAACAATTCAAGAAAAAACAAAAGCCTAAAGAGTCAGGCATAAATATATTTCAAGTGTATTAATAATGTAGAAACAATTTACAGACGTGCACTTTTGTGAAAAATGGAGTCAGTCGGCTAGGGCATCTTATTAATGACACATTTAATATTGATATAATTTATTAACACAAAGATTATCTTTACATTCATGCAAACTATATTTTTTGCATTATATGCAGTTTATTAAACACCTAAATTTATTCTTAGACAAGCTGATTGACTTATGCAGATAAAATTAATACAATGCGGCCTTTGAATTTATATTAGATTCCTATATAAAACTTTATTTATACACGCCCGTCTAATTCTAATATGGTTAAAAATATATAATAATGTACAATTCATTAATTTACTTAAGTTATTAAGCTCGAATTATTTCAAAATGAAACTAACTTTCTCTTAGTAATTAAAAAAATCTGAATATATGATTTACTCACGACTCACGAATGATTAAGCTATATAGTCATGTTATCTCTACACTATTGCCTTGATTGCACTAAAACCAAACAAGATGATTAAAACCAAAGGAGAAGTGACAAGTACACACTGATTAGATACCCCTTGAGTAAGAATTTACATATTATTATTGTAACTCTGAATAAATAATTCGATTCCTGGAATGGTTGTGTATCCATTAGTCCTTATAGAGTATATAATAAGGTACACGGTTAACACTTTAATAGTATGCAAGAGCTGCGAAAGACTCCAAACTTCCAACGGATATAAAGAAAGTAAGTCAGGACGGAAGGAAAGGATTGAGCATAATTTGATTAATCAACAACAAAATGACAACACAACAAGGAAACATTTCTCCCCTCCGTATTACATAATAATATTACATTATAAATTTATTATGCTACAATCTACAAGTTTCAAATAAGCAATATAAGCGTATCACGCATCCCGGGTGGCATGTCATGCTCATATCAATTTATAAAGTACTGAAAGAATTTTAATATAAAATGCAACAGATTTGCTTTTTTAGAAAGCAGTTAATACGCTAGTAAGATTTAAATGAAGAATTTTTCCTATTATCACAATTCAATATGAACCTTAATGCCTTTTTATATATGAAGTGACAGGAAAGAGAGAGAGAGAGAGAAAGTGAAAAAATTGAAAGGATTTGAACAGAAAGAACCTTTTCATTATTACTTGGTGGAAATGAGATTAATTTTACATCGGTTTCTTTTTCCACACTCACGAAGCTACCTTTCTTAAGAAGTAGCTTTATACATATATAATGGCAGTGTGTATTAAAGTCAAATTGAAAAGGAATGCTGGGACTATTCATAGACCTTGGGATATATTTCAGACAATTCATATCTAATTATATTTTGAATTTTTTTTGATTGAGAGGTTTGAAAGTCGATTGTGGTTAGGAAGGAATATAAAGTGACAGTGAATGGACACATTTTTTTCCTCACTCCCATTACAAATAAGAAATTATATATTTTTTCATACCAAATATGAATGGGTGTTTAAAAGACGTGGACTGGAGAGAAGAGAAAGTAACTTATTTGTAAAGCCTTCTTTTTGGTATTTCCATAATGTAACGTAATATATTTAGTAAGTTTTTCGCTTTTTGGCAATTTGGACGGTGACAGTTGGTTGTCAACTGGGAAATTCAGCTGCTGAGGGCTGGTCTCTGCCTAATGCTAATAATGCTAGAGTATTTCTACGGAATAATACGATAAAGTGATTCATTCATTCATGAGCCTCAATAATCCACTTCTGTGAGAAGGAAGTCTACTTTATACATACTACACATTACATAGAATACATATACATACCATCGGATTGGATTGGATGGTGGAGATGGGATGGGAACAATAACTGACACCAAAGAGAAGAAGGAAAAGGATGAGTTCATGCAGAATTATTCAGTGTGAAGAGAAACGGGATGAATTTCAATTAAAATCACATTAGACATGCACTCAATTATCCCACCCAGCCCAATCCAACTCGACAACTCTTGTGACAAATTCACTCACTCCTTTCACTCTACTTTCCCTTTCATTCCGAGTGTCAATACCGACGTGATTTCTTTTTTTACAATGTTTCTTTCACTTTTTCAAATTGGGATGAACCTGCTTGCTATGCGGGTTTTATATGTTAGGAATAGAATTCTAGTAGAATATTTATTAGTATCTTGATTTGACAAGACATCCCTGTCAATGTCATATTTACATTATTTAGTATATATTAATACAAGGACAAATTATCATACTTCATAAAATATTATGCATATTATCCATCCCAGTCTGAAATAAATTTAGATCTTGATTTGCTTTTGATGGATTATTATGAATAAAAGCATATTGAAAAAGGAGAAAGGTTGATTCATTATTTCATTACAATTTGCAATTTGACTATTACTCGGTCCAATAGAGGTGAACATTCCAAGAATTGTTTTCGACTTTCTTCTATTAAAGCTGAGTATTAATAATGTTTTTGGTTAAGTTGTGGGGACAAAGTCCCTTCCGCCCATCACAAATACCATTAATTTAATAAGAAACCGAATATCCATGATTTCATCGCCTCATTATATTAAATTCTTATAATATTTTATTTATCATGTAAATTACAGGAATGAAATTACTATCTACAAGGTGATAAATAAACAATACGAGGCTGAAAATAACTGGTTGAAGTCGTCAATCTTAAAATAGGGAGTGAGAGACAGAGACGTGGTTTTGGATCGCTCGAGTCTACATGTGAAATTTCTTTTGTGAAAGAACATTAAAGGTTGAATTGAAAGTGCAGTTGGAATAATGACGGATTAAAAATTGAAACCTGATTCAAAAGAAAGTTGCATATTCAACCATTTGCTGTAACTGTAATGGAATACAGCAATGAACAATAATTTAGGTAATATTAGATAAAAGAGGTTAGAGTGATCTTCTTACGTAATTTACAATTTTACATACGTCAGGTATTTGACATCATCTCTACTTGAAATAAATATTGAGATAGATATTGCAACAATAATAAAACCGGAAAAATCCGAAGACTTATAATATATAATATAATACCTGCCTATTAAGAAGACAACTACCAATCATCCACAACCTCTGGATTTGCATTCATCTTACTTAAGTAAGTATAGTATAAGAAGATAGATATTCTAAATGTATAGAACAAGTCATGCATATTATTATCAATGATTGTATCATTGAATGTATATTATAAAAAGATAAGAGACAAGAGGTAAGATTATCGGATAAAGATTGGAGGACGATCCAGTGTATTATAATGTGAGTGTGTTGTATTTGCCTTTATATAGGATTGGATCGGTGGATTGCACCCGGTTGAGTTGAGACTACAAAAGTAAAAGATCACCAGGCCAGGCACTTGGCAGTCAGTAGAGCAACAAGTTAAACATTTAGATTTTATTCCATTTTCCCAGAGTTGTGTGTGATTCGAACTTTTTATCAGATTGACTACTTTCTCTTGATTAAACTGCTACTCAGACGATTAATTCCTGAGAGGTCATAATTTCCACGGATTTTGTGTAGTGTGTAGTGCCTATGGGGTTTAAAATATTAAAAGCACTTGGTGTGAAAAGTGTAAAGTGGTAAGTTGGTAAGGAGATTTTTTTCCGGTAGTAAAAAAGCAACTCTTGTATCAATATGAGTTCGAGTGGAATTCGAGGGATTAGAAGAAAGAAGTCTTCACTGGGAGAAGTGAAAGTTGCTGTTATTGGAGCTCCTGGCGTTGGCAAAAGTGGTATGGCTTTTTTGTATAAATCGAGATAAATATTTGTGCATTTTTTATGTAAATTAGTGAGCCTGTATTATATATGGTACTTTATAGCTTTTCCAATTGATTATAATAGAGAAAGCAGATGTGATAATTACTTAATTTTATGTTGGACAACCGAATGAAATCAGTGACTTTGTATAGCTAAGAAAATAAAATTCTAAGGAATGATTGAATTATTTTTTTTACATCTTTTAGCTTTGACGGTCAGATTTCTAACCAAGAGATACATTGGAGAATATGATCATCAAAATGGTAAGTTTATTTTAATCTAGTTGCTTTTAAATTCGCATTCTTCAGAATCAGATAAATTTATTAGTAAAAGTACAGCGAAATGAGTGAAACTAGATGATAATGTATTTATCCAAGTTGTTAAATTTTTCTATCCTTTTTGTGAGGTAAAATGAGATTAAAAATTACACTAAGAATAGTTGCAGTTTTTATCTAGGAATTGGAGAAAGCAAGCTCTATAAAAAATGTCATGAATACTCCTAAACTGCAACGTGTTAACGATTTCATACCGAATACACTTGAATTTGATATGTGTGTTCTATATATCATTTGCAGATGTTTTAAAAGAAATAATTTATGAGCAGTAATATAGTAATGTGCACCATATTGTAAAATGGAAAGGCTTTTAGCTTTTTCACATAATATGAGAATTTACTTGTTCTATTCTAGACATCAATGTTCAGTCAGTGTAAATTGTTCTAGGAATTTCTTTGTAACGAATTGGACCAATTTTTGGGACCATTATCTACATAACTTAAATGCGATTGATTACTTTATGAAGTAATGATGATATTTGATTTCTAGAGAACCGATACAAACACGAAATGATGGTTGATGGGGAACCTGTGATATTTGAGATTCTCGATGCCTGTCCAAAGGTAAGAAAATGTGACTGTTGGATCAGTTAACATTTCAGCAATTAAGAATATTATTTGATATAAATTACTCCTGCAATTATATTTTAATGAAGCGAATTCCATTTGTGAATCAATCTTGGATATTTTAGGAAATCGTTAACCTAAATGTATCATCTAGACGAATTATTTGAGTTATTTCGTAAGAATTGTTCCAACATCTCAATTGCTGTTTATAATAATATGGGTTGGCTCATTAATTTTTTTATTTAACTTGATGAGGCACGACTGTGATTTCAAACTGATAATAGCGACGAAAATATGTCAACTTTGTTTAATTTGAAGTATAAAACTCAACTTTAAAATAGCCCAATTTTGAAGACTTTTGGGAATTACGGCACCTTCTCGTTCCTAAGAACGATTAGTCAAGACCGTATTTTTTCGATCCAATACAATAAATTGCTACAATGGTAGAAAAAGTAATTGCTGGCTGTTATTGAAAAAGTGTTATAAGCGATACTTAAGCTCATTACATAGGTTTTTGAGACAAAGTTTTCAGTTCATTTTGCTTTCGTTGCAATTTTACTTTTCCATGTGCTTTTTCATGAGCATTTTTTACTATGCTTTTATTTTTTGAAGTTAGTTTTAGACAAAATAACATGCCTATTTTAATCTTCACATTGTTTTAAATTCATCATGATATAAAGGGTGAAACCTGTTCATTAACTTGCTTTCTGTTCCTCTTCTACTATTATCTGAAAACGGTTATCAAGCTTCACGTGTTTCAGACAAACAAACGTCATGTTGTGATTTTTAGTTACCAAGCACATTTCTAAGTATTGTAGGACATCATTAAAAATATTTTTGCAACTAAGGACATAAAAAGTTAATATGTTGCAACTAGCGTTATTTTTTAAGGGAAAATCGTCAAGATTTAGAAGAGCTATTTTAAGGTCGTTTCGTTATAAAATTCAGATGCTGCTCAAACTATATATTTCAGTTTTTTATACAACAATATGTGAGTTATTGTTTTATTCACCAAAATTTTTCTACAAACGCCTGAACATAAGCCAATTATCACTATCATGATTTGTCTCGTACTTTCTCTAAAAGAAATTAACCTTTTGATTACTTTGCATAAAAGTTATTAAGTCACGTTACCCTTATTTCACGTTTGTAGAAATTTTTTTCGATTCGATTTTGAAAAACTTTTAAGATTATGTAATAATACAGCTGAATATGTTTATGTAACTTATTTTTAATCTCCCAATCTCATAAACTAGTCTTGTCTTATAACTTGATATATATAACTACATTGATATTTTAAATGTAATATAACCTTTCATTTTTAAACAGAATCTTAAAAATTCTTTGAGAACTTCTAACATACTATAATATAGCATTCCAGGGCATTTGAATGACAACAAGAAATTTGTTCAGAATTTTTTTTCCTTCCAATATTATTATTATTCTGTGTAGCTTTACTTCGTGACGATGGTTTTATGAGCTAATGGAAAACATTATTATTGGTTTGGTTAGTTTCCCTTGTTTCCTTTCTCCACATGACAATAACACCTCTGGCTCTGAAACGAATCACTGCTCAAATCCATCCATCCATCCATTATACCCGTAGGTAAAGTTGTTTGGTTGGGTTAATAGGAATTTCACTAGTTGTGGCAGTGGTGGTGGTAAGATATTATTCTCACCTTCTTTCTCTTACACTTTCACCCTAGACGTATATTAAATATAGGGGAGACTATTAAGGAAAACTATCTGATGGTGAACAAGGCACTAAAAGGTTAAGTAAATCCTGTTTTCTCACTCCCTCTCAGCCAAGGAAACAGGAAAATGATTGATGACTTTGCAACTTAAGCTTCTTTCGTTTGTTTTGCTTGAGTTGTCAATTTCCTATGATTTTCGAGAATTCTGGAACTGAAATCAATCTGCGTCTCTTCTCATATACCAGATTTTCTTGAAGGGAAAAGCGAGCAACTGCTTACGCCTAGGTGTTAAATCTACTAAGAGTGGAGGTGGCGTGAACAAAGTCAAATCCTTCCGAACTTGTTTTCTAAGTCTGCACACACTTACAGTTACCAATATAATTCATTTTTGACACTTGTAATTGCATTTCAATTTTATTTCATCGAGACAATAATATATTGTTTGAAGTATATTAAACGAGGTGGCTTCCAAAGGCTGAGAAGAATTCTCTTTTAAATTTCAATGCGGATATGAAGGCTAATATATGTCATCTGATTGTTTTTAGTAGTATTGAAATTGAAGCAGTTTGGACCGTTAGGGGGAATTCTAGCGACTACAATGCAAGGCTTTTTTAGAACAAGAGAAAATATAGAACAAATAGTGATTCCATTTTTATGTAGAATTTCTTGGGAAAATCTTTAAGAAAGGATTTGTAAAAATAGAAGGTTTCTTCCAAAAACTACGTGTCCCATTTAGCTTATGATTTTTTAAATAAATGCATGGTATCTTATGGGTTCAACGGGAGATTTTAGGGTGAGGTGGGTCACTTTGGAAACCAATTGAGACCAACCAACCGAAAGATGCATATTGACCAATGCTCGAAAAGTGTCTTGTCAAGTGCCCCGAAGGTCAAGCCAATAGCTGTCAAGCGTCTAGAAGCGCTTTAAAACTTTCCGTTGAATCCATAAGCTACTTTTTATTGGTTACATTATCATTTAAATCGATGGGGCACCTGATTTTTGGACCAATTCTCACTTCCGTCAAAATTGCTCAATTTCTCAATCAGACTTTTTGTCTAAATTCTGCCTAAACGATATCTGCCTTAATCAACTATAGAAAATCTTAAAAAAGGAAGGATGCAGTTATCATCATCATATCATCCATCTTTATTACTCGAGGGACCATCTATAAATCAAGATGCATTATTTTCAACAAAATTTATCCTCTCATCCATCATTCGCCGTTGACACTTTTTAACATTGACTTTACGAAGAAAGAAAATACCTAATCACTGAAGTGACAATTTCATAAGAGCCGCATCCATACTTCCTACACACTTTAGACAAGATCTAGATTCTAAATTGTTTGTCAGATCTTACCTTACAGCCTACTGCCTACTCTAGCACTTTCTTTATTTAGCTTTGATTGACAATGAGAGAAGAGAGGGAATAAAAAATTCTGAGAAATGATTCTTTCTTGCCTTGGTTGTCAAAAGTAATGGAAAATATATTATTTAAAAAATGAGATAATGAAGAAAATGAATAGAGAGAAGACTGATTACTTGTAAGAAAGAGTGTTGACTACACAGGAAAGATAGCTAAGAGCTATCAGATTGGAAGTGGAAAGGGACATTTTATTTTATTTTTTATATAGACGATCGATTCGATTACTTTTATAACTATAAAGGATGAAGACTGACATCCCCGTTTCTGTTTACCCTTTCAAGCAATCAAAGGAAAATGAGATAAGTTTTTATCGAAATTGGCAAGAAAGACAAATTACACCTTTCGGCTATTACAGCACTTTTGTCTTCCAGTCTTTGATTTTGTGACAGGTAGTTAGTGTGTCCAAATAGGAGAAGAAGTAATAGTATGGAATAGAAGAGAGTTGATGTGTCACATGAAGTTTATTACAATTTATAGTGTCTCTAAATTGATATGAGTTATATTACGATTTACGAGGCTGATGTTGGATGTTGTATACAGAACTAACTAATGATACCACTTCTTACTTAGAAGCGTTTCATTATTTTTATTTCGCCCTGCCACTGCATCACTACTTTACTCCCAAAGAGTTTCAAAGTGTATCGCTTTATAAGCGGTGTGGTGGAAAACATGAGACCAAGTCCTCCCTGGGGATTCTGAGGATTGGCTTATTGGAAAAGTGGATTTTTATGTTATTCTAGCAGAAGTTGATCGAGCTGCTAATGGCTCTTCGCTTTCTTTACCATCAAGGCATGCCAAAGTGATTATCAGAAAAGTGTAAAATCTCTATAAGAGGATGAAATACTATATTATAGGAAAGCAGAACACACTCTTTATTTAACGCTTTAGCATTTTTAGGGTATTTTATAGCTAAACCTTGCTATAATAAACAAATACGGTAATATAATCAGTAGAAATAGGTGGAAAATGAAAAAAGACCGTTTATCGATCATTTTTACTTTATTAGTTGCGATTTCAAAACAATTTCCTCAATAACTCTAAAAAACTAACCTTTGTAAATAAAACTGAATGCTAAAACAGATGTTTTTAACTTTAGAAAAGTTTCATAAGCATTTTTTTCTCACCTGCCAACAACTGTAGGCCATTTTACATCAAAAGCAATACAAACAATAAAATAAATTATGATAACGATGTGTATTCGTGTACATAGATCAAAAACAGGTGTCGAGGCTCAGAAATGCTCTAAAACATTTTGAGTACGAGAACAAAAGAAGTTATTATGAAAGTGGATACTTGGTATTTATTTAGCTCCCATAACATTTTATCTATAGAGGTGGTTTCAACGAGACATAAGTTTGTTCAAGTTTGTGAGAAAGTTAATGATGGATATGACAAGGAGCCCGATCATGTGGTTTCTTGGCCGATTTGAAGTATAGAAATTTCTACTTGGAAATGACAATGACAGAATGAATGGGATTTCATCTTAAGATATATCGACACTACACTATTAGTTGGCACAACTACTGCAAATAATTTTTTTAGACCGTTGGATATCTTACGAGGGTATGACCTGCTGCTGCTTTCCCCATTGTACTAAAGTACAAAGATTTTCAAAGCATGTACAGTAGTTATCGTATCGTCCTGTACTTTACTGTTAACTGGGGCAAGAAAAAATGGATGGAGATATATTGGTGGATAAAAGTTTTTCTTTCGTATTATATTGACATAGTGTATAAGTGGTCGTATCGTATGAAATGTTACATTCCATTAGATTTAAAGGTTCTTGGAATTGTTGTACTAAGGAGAGTTCCAAAAAGTACGTGCCTCATTGTAGGTACTGATTTACAATAATAAAAGAGCTAGCTTGTGGGTTCAATAGGAATACTTTAGGGTGCAGAGGGTCATTTAATTTCCCCGGAGAAAAATGGGCTTATCTATAGGCCGAAGGGAGCATCTTGACCTACACTCCTGGAGGGCTGTGTAATGCGCCCTGAAGTTCAAGCTCATGGCTGAAAAACGTCCCGAAGCGTCTTAAAATCTTCTATTGAATCCACATATTAGTGTTTTTGGGTCAGTTAGGGTTCAACGGGAAGATTTTAGGGTGTGGAAGGTCGCTTTGGCAGACAATGGAATTTAGATCTGAAGATTCATTTTGTCTTGAAGATTGAGCCTCCACTTCTAAGCGTCCTGAAGCGCCATGAAATCCACCGCTGAATGGAAAAGCAAGCGTTTATTAAGTAAATCCTCCACGTGCTTTTTGTACGTTCCCATAAGAGAGAGATCTCCATAGGACGTAATAGTTTTGCAAAGTTGTTTTAAGAGTTAAAGTAATACGGTGGAACCATTTTATCATTTTCAGACAGCGAATGAGCTGGTCTCTCCAGAGACAATCCAATGGGCTGATGGTTTCCTTCTTGTCTTCTCTATAACTGATCGACAGAGTTTCAATTACATTAAACGAGTAAAACAGCAGTTGACAGAGTACCGAAATGGTGGAAACACTCTGACCGTAGTCAACCCTCATGGTCTCTCAGCATCTGGAAGTGGTGGTGGCAGTGCTTCCAACCTTAGTGCAACTTCCAATAACAATGGTTCCTTCAGCTTTAGAGACTCTGGTAACTCATCCCCTGCCCCGTTTCCCATGGTCCTTGTCGCAAATAAGGTTGACCTCATTCACCTAAGGCAAATTAGCATTGAGGAAGGTAAGAAAATCTTTTCTTTCAATCAATCAATTAGGTATGTATTTTAAGTTTGAAGTGTGATTTGACAGCAAAACAAGTACTTTTAAGGTAAACAAAAAGTATTGAAAAAGAAAAAAAAAAGTTTTACGAAAAGTTTTTGCTCGACCGCTGATTCCGTGACACACTTCGTAAAAGAAATGCTCTTAGAATTTAGAAAGTGTCTCCAGGTTGGGTAAGCAGCGGCAGGTATGCATAAATGAAAAACTGTATTATTTGCATCTCTTCCCGATCCTGAACTGAAAATAGAAGTTTACTTTTGGAAAATGCAAACTAGATAGAAAAAATTGGTTTGAAGAGGTCAGTTTATGCAAATCTGTGATATGCTTACACACGTAAATCTCTGGTCTGTGACCCTTTCCTTCAGTTTGAGGTGAATCCAATTTAGAAGCTATAATTCATATCTAATAGATAGAGCGAAATATCCTAAGATGAAAGGTGCAAATAACTTTCGAACATTTTTTTTTTCTAATTTGATCTACTGCCCTGACATGTTACATGTTATATAATATATATTAGAAAAGAACTTTTGAACAGAACAAGCGAAGGTTCTCCCATGCCATGCATCATAATAATAGTGAACACACTTTGTCATAAATGCGACTTGACTAATTTCATCGAAAAAAAGAAAGATTTTTCCCTGTAGTCTGTGTGAAAAAAACCACGCAAGAAAGAAAAAGTTATTTTTTCTTCTTTCACTTACTTACTTTCTCGAGGTGTTGTCTATAGAGTGTATAGTAAACTGTGAAGTTTGAAACATTATATTATAGCAGTTGTTCCTGAAATTCATGATTCTTATTGAATGCGTATGGTGTAAGAACTGCCATTCTCAGATTTACCTTTCTTTGCTCGCAATAGTCCAACTCTTGCTTTCTTTTATGTCTATTGGTCCATCTTACCTGTCAGTCAGTCCGTCGGGCTATCTGATAGATATATTTCTCTATTCTTTCTTAAGTATTATTATTAGGAAGGAAGGAATGCCGAAGGAAGCAAAGTCCAAAAAGTGTGAAAGTAAAAGACCAAGTAAAAAGAAAAAAGGGTGAGAGACTTAGGTAACTCTGAGTGGTGAAGGTGGTACTGCGTAGCGTATCATGCCCAAAATCTCACCTAACTTTGTTCTTTCCAAAGTTTTTATGCTTCTAAAAGTAGGAGAACCTGAGAACTAGGAAAGTAACGGTTATAATAATATAAAAGTGATCACATCATCATCATCATATGGAACATGGAGTTATACCTGGAGAGTGAAGTGTCGAATTGAAGTACTTTTATGTATAGTATAAGTAATACTTGGTTGGTAGTGGTAGTAAGTAAGTGAGTAGGTGGTATGCAGAAGTTACTCAAAACTTTTACTTACTTTACACTATGCACTGATACGATATCTCATCTCGCCTCCTCTAATACCCGAAGAAAGCAAAAGAAGTCTTCAAGATCAATGAGAAACCAGGGCATGGCACTTTCGATATGTTTTTCCCACATCTTGACGGAAGTCTTGATTTTCAACTTTTCACACGAGAGGTGAAAAGAAAAAATATAAGTTTGCTATCAGTATAGACAGAAGCGTGTGATGCCCTTTAGATATTATATTACTTATCAGGGGTTTCATGTTATGTTCATCTTACCCACGCTATCAACATCAAAGAATCAAAGCTAAAGGAGATTGAAAGATTTTAGCTAGACCAGGATGAATGCTTTTTATTTTTTTATCAAGATGCTTTTTATTATTATATACTGGACTTTATTAAACCATTTTCATATGAGAATACTGATGTTGACATGATTATTAATTCCTCTCTGGCTGACAGCAATGAAATTAATCAGTGAGTTTAAAAGGACATGTTTACTTTATATAGTGAGTGTTTTGTTAGCAATTAATTCCCTGCGGTCAAAAACATTACACAAATTACGTAATTAATTTGTTTTTCATTCTTAGGGAAAGTAAAGAAACTCCATTTAGGATTTAGTCCACATTCTCTTAAGACCTGGTTTGAAGTTTGGGCAGAAAGTTTTCTAATATCTTTAATTCCTTTAAAGATGAAGTAAAAGTCACTCACATCATTGCATATTGAAAGCTTAAGAAAGGCAGAGAATGAGATGAGACTATTATATTACTTAGATAAAAGAATGATTACAAGACCGACAGTTGGTGTGGTCTCAGTATATTAATAGTCAGTCTTCAAATCACATAGAAAATGATTTTGGAAACGTCCAAAAAGTATGTGTTTCATTTGGAAGTTGAGGAATTTTAGAATTCGGAGGGTCGCTTTGGCAGCCAAATGGGCTTAGATTGAATTGTTGGTCTTGATCTTTAAGCGGTCTAAAGGCGAAGGGCCAAGTGCCCCACAGGGACAACTCATTGCTGTAAAGCGTCCCAAAGTGCTTGAAAATCCTTCAAAGAAGCACGTACTTTTTGGATGAATCCAAAAAAATGTGTCTTGTCTATGGGAAAGTCGTGGATGGATATAGATTTTGAAATGAAATGCATATCACAGAATATAATAAAAGTATAAAGGAAATCGGATTAATTTCTCTGTGATGGAAGTTTATGTGAAGCTCTGTGTAGTGGAACAATAAAGACTTGGAAGGAATAGATCGAATGGGTGTAGCATAGACACTTATGCCTATATACTAACTAATATAATAATATGATTGGTTAAATAGAAAGTCCCATTGTCTAAATAGTATTGTGCGTATTTGAGGTGGAAGGATCCGTAAAGAGGAAGAAATCCCTCTTGGAAACAATTGGAATGTAAGCTGTGGAACTAATTTGAAATGTGATGTCCTTTTTCTTCTACAGCAGAAATTCTGGCCAAAGATTTAGACTGCTACTTTACCGAAGTTGCTGCCTCTGAACAAGTGACTCAAGTTGCTGAGGTTTTCCATGAGGTAAGAAAATACTAGAGGTGTAACATTCTAAAAAGTGTGTGTGTGAAACTTCATTCATTCATTCACACGGGGTATTCATTCTTATTCCAACTTTACTTTTCCTTAATTGGCTTCCTTCGAACTTCCTAAATGTCTTTTACCGACCTACCTACCTAGTAGGACCCACCATATCTTACTATTTATACTGTTATTAACTTTCTCTATATTTTACTTAAGACCGCAATTAGGTCTGCAATAAGTAGTATTGATGATGATGATAATGCTACCTTATGATTCATCCAAAAGCACGTGCTTTATTTGGGTGATGATATTCTGCATTAAAAACACTACTTTGTGGGTTCAAGGAATGTTTTAATGGTGCGGAGGCTCGCTTTGGCAGCCAAATAAGTTTATACGAAAGGGTGCTTTAAGCGCCCAAAGGACTAGAAAAGTAGATTTCGCGTCAGTGGGTTGAGTCCATGGCTTTCAAGCGTCCCAAAGCGTCTTAAAATGCCTGTTTAACCCACAGGGTAGTTTTTTCGCTTAAACAGACACTTAAATGAAACACGTGCTTTTGAACATCCTCTTACTAAAATTTTTACGCATTCCTCGTCCACGTTTCAACATTTCAACTTTGTTTACATAATTTTGCTACAGGATTAATCCTAAAGGGATTTCAAAGTTGAGATATAACAACAATATGTGGTTGAATGTCAAAAAGACAGGGTGCCTACTACGGTATTGATTGATGATTAGGAAATTAGTCATCTTATAAATAATTGTAGTGCGTTCGTTCATTTCCAAACGCACAGATTTGAAACGACAGTTCCACTTCGTCTAGAATTGTGTGTAATGTAATCAGTCATTCATGTGGTGAAAAAGTGTAATTATTTATTTTTCAGGTTTGTCGAGAAGTACAAGCAGCTCGGAGGAAAACAAAGCAATCCCTGTTGGACCGAGTGTTGGGTAATAAGGCGGCTGCAGGTTTGAGGGTCTACGCTCGAGGGAAAAGTGACAGTGCTCTTCCAAAGGAAAGTAATTAAAAACCTAAATCAACATGACAGAATATCTTATAGGCAGTCGTGGCAGGACTAGGTTTTAAAACACCCATGCCATGCCTCAGCTTCCTCGACCTGAAACTCTTTATAATGTTATTATCATTATTATTATCCTCAGTGTATTATTATTATTATTATAGAAAAAGGAACTTATTTCTAACTAAGGGACGTCTAAATAGGACGTGTCTCATTTTTCTGATGATTTTTCCAATGCCCCATGGAGTAAACGGATGTCTTAAGGGCGCTTCGGGACGCTTAGCAGCTATGGACTCAACCTGCGAAGCCTGCTGAGCGCTTTAGGGTACAAAAAGGTCAAGATGCGCCTTTAGGTCTAAGCCCATTTGGCTGTCAAAGCGACCCTCCACACACTTAAAAAACGTTGTTAAACCGCAGGGTAGTGTTTTTAAAGGTAAATTATCACCCAAATGAGGCACGTGCTTTTTGGATGAATCCTAAACTAAACCATGTAATAGATGTACTGCTTACAAGACTTTCTTGCAACTTCGGCTTCTTCTTTGCAAGTAATCTAGAAAGAGAAAATATGAATGTAGATTTGAGAATAAGTGCTGGTAAATATAATGCAATAGAAATGTCATACGCACTTGGATACTTGAACCGCAAGCTAAACTGAGTAACTTTTGGATGAAATGCTGAATAATATAGCTAACCCGTAGGTATGTATGTAGCAACATAAATTATTTCTCTAGTTGAAATGAACCCCGTCGACTCGACCGACCTGACCGAACTTACTTTCACTTTACCTCTCTCTCTTAGTTCTACAACTACCCTTTGTTTTGGATAAACGTACTCAAACTTACTTTCTCTTTCTTTCTTTCTTACACTATATGAAACGAATAGAAATTCTGATCTGGGAAAAACCACAGAGAAAAAGATCCGCAGAATTTAAGAATAGAGAAATCTCAAACAAATATGTCAAATTTTTACACCAATAAATCTTCATTCCTTCCAAATATAATTAAAATTAAAATACAAGAAAAATAAATCGGAAGGGTAAGCAAGCACGGTCTTTGTTGACCTACTTTAAATTATTCGAAATGGGTATTAAGTAATTTATTGTAAGCAGTGTTGGTCTAAATGTTCATTATGACATGACTTGGCACGATTTATTGCTTTGTAGATTGATTATTATTATTAATTATTAAACTGTAAATAGTTAAATGTCATGAGAATTCTTAATATAAAATTTATATGGATTAGCTATTTGTAATAATTGTAAGTGATATGTATTGTTATGGGAATATTTTTCGTAAAAAGTGTTACTCTGCTGCATACACTGTACCTGACTCATTTTCAGTAGGTCAATAAGTAAGGTAAATTCAACGCTGGGAATTTCACCAAGTTGAATGTTGTACTTTGCGTAAAATAATAGAATATTACATGTGAAGAATTTTCGAAATCAAATTGATAGTTAAATTTAATTACACTTTGTCATTATTAATTTAATCAATAAGACTTATTGGCTCTTTGTTTGTAGTAACTGTTTTACTACAAAGACGTAGTAAACTACAATTGTAATTGAAAGAAAGCGTAATTGATTTTGCATTCTGTGTTGCACATTTAAATTTAATAAAATGTCAATTATTTTTGATTGCAAGTCAACCCAATTTGTGAGCATTTATATTTAATTGGCAATTCAGAGAAGTTGATAGGAAACCCAAGCTTAGTTTAATATATCGGAGGGCATTTTCTTCTAAATCGATTGAAAATAGAATCATCCTATAATAGCAAAGGAAATCGTTAAGAGTATGTGGAGCAGTTGTGGTAGTCTCATATTTCAGAAAATGTCTATTATTCAAAAGACAAGAGAGAGAGAGAGTTGTGCTTCGGATTTTCTGATCTGACTCATGCCATGCCACCAAACAATAAATCGGGTCTCTGACGATGTTGGTGTATTTGTATAACATCATTTGAAAACAAGACACCAACAAAACGATCCATTCATATATAAGATAAAAGGTCTTAAATCTATAAGCAGTGGCTTAGCTTAGCTTAAAAGTCTCGAGTTTCAATTTTCAATCGAAATATTGAAGGTTTTTGTGTAAAGGTGAAAGGCGTTGGATTACACACCACCTCAAAAATGCAATTTACCTTTCTTTCACAAGAAGAAAAGTAGATTGTGCTTTTTACTTTCACTCACTCACTCCCTATCGTGTAGAACAAAGGAAAAATAGATCGGATTTTAGTGGAAGTGTTCCTACTCATGCATTAAATTGCATCCTTTTGTGTTCTACATGTTTTAGAGAGAGTAATAAGAGTGCAACTAGAGACTGAACTGAATTTATCTTATGTAGAACAGAAAGCGAAAGTAGTTTACCATGTATTGCATTCCTTCTCTTTGGTATTTGGGTGAAAATAAGCTTAGAGAATCAAAAGGCTTTGGAAAAATGCATCTTCGTAGTAGAGTAGATAATAACTGCAGGCAGATACAGACACATTTTACTATGCAATGTGGAGACAAACAATTTTGAAACTTTTAAACCTGACACCAAGCCTTAAGGACATGTCCAAAAACAATGTGCTTCATTTAAGGGATGATTTATCCATACAATAAATGCTAGCTTGTGGATTCAAAGGGGATTTTAGGGTGTGGAGGATTATCGCTTTGGCTGCCAAATGGGCTTAAACTGGAGGGTGCATCTTACCTTTAAGCGCTTGAAGTTGAAGATCAAGTGCTTCACAGGTCGATCCCATGGCTGCCAAGCGTCCCGACAAAGCGCGTTAAAATCCCCCATTACACCTACAAGCTAGCGTTTATTAGGCCAATCATCGCCTAAAGAATAAACTTGCTTTTTAGATGACCTACAGAAGTCTTATTTTGAGCTTTTACAACTGACAATGAGAATGATATAAATGGAATACTGCTGTTATGGAACTTGGTACAGCAAGGACAGTACGGTGTGGTATTATCTTATGGTTCGTACCTTACGTACAGAAAAAGATGAATATAGAATAGCAAGATGTGATGTATGCATGCAGCAGTCTAGCCAAACGCCCTGCCATGCCAGTCAAGTAAAGAGAGTGAGTATGGAATAATTCCACGGATGTACAAGATACAAAGTCTAGATAGATAACTCGAGTAAAGTGAACTCAATTCAGACGGACACAAAACACCAATCAATTATTCATGTTATTTGATACAGATTCAGAAACTGTCTGAATGAAGTCACAAGAGACCTACAAATATCAATTAGTGTCTTTTACAGAAACTCTCGCTCCCCAAATTTTTTTTCCCTTTTCCTTTTTTACATAACTCCACCGAGACCTGGCTCAATGTTGAATAGTTGAATTGCTGAATGTCTTGTTCATTTCGGGGAATAACAACATTCATAACAACATTCTTTCTTCCTTTACTATAAACTTCACTCTAGGTAGTCTACTTACAACAAGAACTCAATCTCTAGACGAACTAACTTCACATCAAATATTTTAAACTCTATCACTTTCCATGTTCCACTTTCTCTTGATTTCTCAGAATGTTCTTTTTAAACTGTCGATGATACTTTGCTTTATATAGACTTCTAAGCATTTTCTTCAATCATTAAAATAATTTAGTGAATTTTTAATGAGGAGCTGTATCCATTTTTTTGCTCTACATTATGAGATGAAATTGAATCATATGTGTATGGAAGGGTTGAGATTGGATTGAGGTAAACCCAGTTCAGGACTTCAGTTCAGATAGAGTTTCTCACCCTTTTCTCTAATCACACAAACCAAACCATTCTTCATAATACATTTTTCACCAAAAATAAATACCAACATAATAAAAAATAATCCGAAGTCCTAGAATCAACAAGAGAGGAGGAAGAAAAGTCCAAAAGGAAAAAAAGACAATCCCTAAGAACTGTGGCTTAATGACACTTGGACTTTATTAGTCGGATTTTTCCCAGGGGATACGGAAACAATAAGCTAAGCCTATAATAAAATGGAGGACGGACGATAGAACTAAATGAAAAGGACACAAGATGGATTTTGGCTTGTGGACTTGGACTTGAGATTTTCCCTTGCTGTAGTTAGCTTCGTATCTTACTTTTAGAGGATATCTCAATCCTACTGCCTACATATAATACAGACAGTAATATAATATTATAGGTTGAAGATGTGATGATGGTAGTATGTGAAGTTAGAAAAGAGCTTTTTGTGCTCATTACAAAAGAAGCCAAAAATCTAATTGCAGAGGAATCCAGCTCGACAGTTGCAACTAGATTTGATCAAAGCTTCTAATTAGCTTCCAAAAAGGAAGCTCCTAATTACTGTGTTTTCTTTGTCCCGTTCTCGTTCACTCCACACACACCGGATCTGTTTCTCTTATACTAACTAACAAATTCCTACTCGTTCTACCTAATGGTTAGTCCACACTTTTCTAAACAACGATGAAGTAGTAAGTATTATTATTATAGGTCGTAAATGATGTAGGATGGGACGGGAGAGATAAAGCCCCAAAAGTCGTCTTTCTCAGTGTCGACCTGCTAACTTCATTTGGCACGAGATTGATTTTATCCTTTCTAACAGGACAATCAAAATGTTGTTTATTTCTTTGAAATGACGTCGGTCTCTCTCTCTAAAAAAAGGCCAGGATACTTTTTTGACAACTGATTGTGAGTACAGTTTTACAAAATTGTTTTGGAAAGACAAACTTTATTTATGTTTACTTCGTTCTAAATAAATAAATGTATATGTTCATCTAATAATTATCTTAGAAACTGAAATTAAGACATTTCAGAACACGTTTTGTAGAAAAAATCAAAAATTAAAATATTCTTAATTCCTTTTAAAGATTAAAAAACTTCATATGCGATCCTTTCGTCCTACAAATACAAGCATTTTTAATTGCAAAATATTTCGCAAAAAGGTAATTGTTTAAACTATCTTAAACCGCTTTTAGATATAAATAGCCAAGCAAAATAAATCTGTAACAAATACCTCGAAGTTGTATTACTTCGAAAAAGTAAAAAAAAGCTTCAGAGGAAATCGTCGTACATAGAAGAGAAATCCACCAAGTATAAAAAGGCTAAAGGAGATTACAAACAGACAGAGGAAAAGAAAAAGAAGAAATCCAAACTTTGGAATGCTTTCTGGAGGAAAATTCGCTTTTTATTTGGCTAAATCTTCTTAACGTCTTCGCCTCTTTGGAGGAATTTAATTCTGATGCCATTTGTATTTCTTGGAATTGTTTACTGTAACCGGACCGATAGAATAAAACTCAAAGTGAATACTGAGGATAATACTTCTGGCTATTTGTTTCTAATCATTATGTTACGGATGCCACGACGAGCCTTAATGATACTCTCGAATCAAACATTCTTTCTTAAACCGAAACAACAACTTTGTGGGTCAGGTTCTATCTTTATGATACTTACTGAAACCGACAGACTCGTTAGATAATCCAAGTTTCCTTTTACTATTTATTTTGTTAAGACATTTAACTCCAAAGATAAATAAAATAGGCAAAGATTTCTAACCCAGTGGCAATTTATTGTAACTTTTCCTTGCAACTTCCTAATAATTACTAGGACGATAAAGTTGTTATTGAGAAAATTCATTTATTTTTTTAAATCTGAGGTACACAACATAAAATCACAACAAAAATTACCTGATTGCAATGTTGTACGTGCAGAAATGTAATCGTTAAATGTATGTTCTTTTGTTAAACTTTAGAATATAGATATCCACAGGGTGTTTCTTCCAAGGATATCCCTTGGAAGAGAGTAACTTATTTTAGAAACACCCAATATAAATCGTAACGTTTTTCTACCTTATCTAAAGAAGTTTTCTTAAATTGCCGAGTCTTTTCATCGCTTGCATTGTCCTTATATAAAAAGGAATCAAGAAGTTGGCGTTTATTTGCAGAGAAGGAATGACGAGGAAACGGACTATAGTTGTTTGCACATCGAGTCGCTTAATTAGAATTCCACATGCGATGATGAGTCCTGTCCTAATTAGGCATCCTGTACTCTTAGATAAGATACGAGAAAGAAGCTCCTTTACCCACTTCCACAAGATATATTTTTTTTAAATTAAATACTCTAATAGTCCATCCGTGCCAGAAGTAAATCTCCTTTTACTTTTCCTCTCTATAATATTACAGATTGTTTTTACTGATAATTTTGTGCGAAATTGTGCTCTTCTGCTTAACTAAGGTAATGTAAGGTAAGGTGAATCTTAACTACTTTTACTGACTTTCTATGTTAAGATTAGATGCATAGAATATTTTAGCAAAAGCTTCTCATTAAATGGTTTCCATTCCACGTTTTGTACAATATTAAAGTAAAAGTTAATTAAAATTTTAAAATAGAAAGATTTTTTATGCCAAAGATGACTTGAAGTTTTGGATAATTTTCGCCGTGTTTTTATACGACCTATAAAGTAGAGAATATAGAGTAGTTGTAAAATGAGACAGGATCTATAGACGTCATAGTAGAATATATAAGTTATGTGGTGGCCTTTGGCTGCCCTGAATCTCTATTCGTATAAAGAATAGAAGGAAGGAACGAATTGCAATAACATAGTTGATGATGGTGCTGCAAGTGCCGATAGAAGTTTGCAACGGAATTCATATAAATTTCAGGGGAACATTGATCTGCTCTTTGGAACTCATTCATGATGTAATCGCTTTCATTCGTAATGATCTTACGTGGCATGTTTAAGATCCTCTGCGAATGGACTTAACCTCATTGATCGTGACTTGTCCTGCGGTCTTGGTGTGGTCACCTTCTAAAAGCCTCAAACCACTCGACGACTCACTGCATTCCTAATTTGTGACTTGCCACAAATCCATTTCCATTATTTCCACTTACCAATCTGTCTCTTCCGTCCAGTCCGCCTATGTTCGCATCGCATATGTATTTCAAGCAAGATGATTTACCTTGGCTGGGGTGAAATTAAAACGGATGGAAAACTAAGTCCCTTGACAACGATAACCCATATAGCTCAGACGGGCTGGGCTGGGATTCATCCAAAAAGCACGTGCTTGATTTAGGTGATGGTTTATCCATTAAATGAGAGCAGAGAACTTAAATCGGTTCAGTGGAGGATTTTAGGGTGCGGAGGGTCACTTTGGAAGCCAAATGGGCTTAGACCGAAGGGTGCATCTTGACCTGTAAGCACCCACTGGACGAGCCCATGGCTGCCAAGCTTCTCAAAGTGCCTTGAAATCTGCCCTTCATTACGCACAAGCTTGTGTTTTAAGCGTACCTCATTACCAAAATGAAGCACGTGCTTTTTGTACGTCCCCTAGGCTGGAAAGCTAATTTATAGGGGTGACTGCCCGGTTTGACCTACCAACCAATTTACCTACTTACTTCATAGACCGAGTTGTATGTCCCAATAAAAAATGAATTTTTGAACTGCAAATAATATTACCAGAAATTTACTTTATTTTTACAAAAATTACATTCATCAACAGCAATTACAGATGATAGAGATGAGGTAATAGGTAATTAATATGCGTTATTACAATAGAACGTAATACACAGTTTGACTACGATTTCAACCTGAAGCACTACGAAAATTGTCACACTTTCTTCTTATCTATGTTAACTACGCAAATACATAATTGTTGATAAGCTTCTCGGTTTTTGGGTAGATATTTATTTACAACGTTTGTTTTTCATCAAAGGTTTCATCTTTCATCAGCTCTTCTACTTTCTAAACTCTAAACAATTAAATATTTAATATAATATATAGTTATAAATACATCTTCTCCGCAATACAATCTAAAGGTAATTTTTATCTATGAATAACATGAAAGTTGTTTTACATACACATTTAGATTTTTAAATAGACAGATACATACGATAATAAATATCGGATATTAATATAATTAAAATTGTTTCTTTGGTTCTTTCACGGTTTGATTGATTCTTGTGTTAGTTTTACTAAAATATTTTTGTCAAGGTGAATTTTTGGTACGTGGAATACGATACTTTGGCAAAGGGTATTTCCATATTGTGAGAGCATAATTTGGCTGTTAGTTACTATTCTCTAGGTTTATTATATTATTATTACATAATACAGGGTATTTTGCACATTTCTATTCACAGGTAAGCTTAATGCAAAGGTACACCGATGACACTGACTGACATGACAACGAAGACTATTTTTAAACCTTGTTTATTTATAATAATAATTTTTCTTAGTTCTTACATTACACAGCTTAAAGTTCTAAGTTTCATTGTTTAGATTCTCATTAAATTTTTAAATGTTAATTAGGTGAATTAATTAGATGTAATTCTAGCTCGCTAGCATATATTATATTAACATATTAGCATATTACCCACATATCCATTTATTCACACCTTAAGTACTCTTGCACTGACCAATTAGATTACCTTCTTACCATACCTTAGGAATTAACTACTTTTAATTGTACATACAGAAATATTATTTTTTAGTTTGTTTTATCTCTCGGTTATTTATATAGGAAAAGTACTCGTGGTGTTTTAATATTTTTCGAAGTAGACTAATAAGTTGTACATCTCTAGACAAAATACTACTATACTTACAGCTTTTGTTATACTGTTATGTTATACCGTTACCCACAATCACATTCATATTGACTTCTGTCTGGCTGGCTTCCGACTAAAGTGGAGAAAGCAGCTCGAGACAGGATATTGATGATTATTACACAACACAATCGCAAAGAATAAACAAGATACATTTAGAATCTAGATTCAAGTTGATTTAAATTTGAAAACGTTAATTAGCTTATAAATGCTATAATATGCTTAGTACTTAATGGTAAACGTGTTTTATTTGATTTAATAATAAAATGTGTTTCATTTATTTCGTAAATTTACACAAGAAGTTTTACGTTTACTTCTTGTTTTAATACATTTAACAGTTAATGATGATAATGGGGCTTAGTGAAAGTTCTAATGGCTGGGAAAAGTTTAATTTGAATTAGAAATAGTTTTCTCTAGTCGCGTCGCCTGGGTGTAAGTTACAATCTTCTCTTGTTTTATTTTATTTTATGAACTTCTTCAGTTAATTTCCTATCTAATCAAAACTTTTGTTATGGAATTAAGTACGTAGAGCGTATAATGTGTAATATATTTTAAATACAATTCGGTACAATAATATATAGAAAGAATAACGCAGTTGATACCAATACATATTGTATAGATAGATATAGATACATATTTATATTTTACTGTGTACTCTGTAAAACCACAAGAAATGCCTAATATTTTATGTGAATATATTATTAGCTTCACTTTGCTCACAACAAGGGCTGAGTGAATAACTGAAAGTGAAAGCGGTTTTAGTTGTTTCACACAGAGGAGAAACTAATTATTAAAGATTCATTGGATTACTTCTTCTCCTTTCTCTTTTCCTGTTATTTATTCGAATTCAAACTATTCTCCTCTACATTGGTCGGTGGAACATGGTAAAAACTAACTTTTACCAGAGAATGGTTTCACTTAAATTACAAAACATTCAATAATATTCCATAGAAATAAATACTTTTACTCCTAGGGGAAATTACTTAACTTTTAACTTTATCTCTATATAATGTTGTAATACTGACTTTTCCTATATTGGCTTTTCCTTTTGGTCAAAATTAAATTATTTACTGGAACTTTCTTTCTTCCTATTGGAATTTGGAATAATAGATCGAAGAAGAAGTTTTAGTTTCTATCTAGCATATTTTATGCAATATTTTTTACCATAATTTTATAACAAGTGTATAATGTTATGGTGGTTTGGTGTGGCAATTTCGTTACCTTTGTATAAAATATTTACATTTCATGATTTACTCGAAATGGGTGAAAAAAAGGTAAATGACTTTTGTACATACATACCTAACTTTGTATCATGTTATCATGGCTGAGTTACTTTCCTCTCTTATCATTAATGTTCATGTTAAACTAAGCCAGGTAAGGTAATGTATTTACCATAAGGGATAGGACTCAGGTTCACTTACCAAGAGTTGATATAGCAGTTATGTATTTGTTTCAAAGTTCCACTTCTCCCCACCCTTATGAACTAATATCAACTATTAACTTTGAAGGAACCCCACCCCTCCGTTTTAGTCCGGTTGGATGACTTGAACATTGAAAAGGGAGAGATAGGTTTCATTTAACTCACATCTATTTCAGATGAGTTTTAGCCAAGCGGAAGTCAAAGTTTTGTTTCGTCAACTTGTACTACTAATTGAAAACTATTGAAATACGAGCAGGAGATGATGTTCAAAAATAATATTCTGAAAATTCATCGATAATATACATACATAATATATTAATATAAGCCAGCCGTGATGAAGTGACATATGGATTTATATATATGAAGGGGATCTTTGAAAGATAAATAGTTCGCTGTTGTTGAATTGAATGTGAATGTTGGATGGGATTCACTCGATCGTACTTTAAGGGACGTCCAAAAAACATGTGCGACATTTTGGGTAATGATTTATCCTCGCAAACACTTGCCTGTGGGTTAAACGGGGTGTTTTAGGGTGCGGAGGGTTGCTTTGGCAGCCAAATGGACTTAGACCTAAGGTTGAATCTTGACCTACAGGACGAGCCCATGGCTGCCAGTGCCAAAGCGTCTCGAAGTGCCCTTAAACCTCGCGTTTAACCCACGGGCAAGTTTTTTTAGGGTAAATTCTCACCGAAATGAAGCGAAGCACATGCTTTTTGGATGAATCCACAACAATGACGATGATATTCTCTGATTTGACATGAAGACTAGAATAGACTGGGTCGGTTGGCTTGTACTCGAAAGTCGAACATTATTATTATTACGATTATTATACCAGGTCGAGATGACACTGACAATGGAGGAAATAGTCGACTATGTTTTTAAAGCTATGTTTTAGTTTATACCGTACTTGACTTGTCTTGTCGATCATATTTGATTGGAGGATGTGATGTGATCCTTATGAATCGTTATCATGAAAATAATCGTCGTTGTGATCATCATGTGATGAAGTTCATCGCCAAGAGAAGTGGAATTTATTTCCTTGATGAAGAGGTCCACCCAAATGGGGAGAATTGGAATTATGATAGAGGAGATGATGATGTTGGTGATGGTGGTGGTGATGATGATTATTATTATGATGAGAGTGGGACGTTGAGACATACACTGGGGCTGGCACTGACGCTGCTGCTGAGCTCTGTGCTCGTTCCAACTTTTTGATATTACTCAAAACCACTTGATTTCTCGGCTCAATTGCAAGAGCTGCTTGATAATGGACCTCAGCTTGCTTGTAATTACTCTGTGAGAAGAGAAAACACCAATCAATCATTAATGTCATTTACAAATTCATTTTGAATGTTTAAATGTTTAGAGAGAGAGAGAGAGATGATAAGTATGTAAATAAATAGGTATGAAGTAATAATAATTATTAACACATTTATGCTTAGGCATATGTGTAGGTTTCTCTATTGAGTTTTAATGGGTGTAAATATGCTTTCCCTTTTTAATAGGTTCGTTTATTGACTTCCTTAAACAAATATTGAGCGTTTAAAATAAAAGAAGGCAAACAAATTAATGCTTAGATTTAAAAAATTTTAAATGTATGTGAAATAAGCTTTGAAAATGAAATCTAAAATTTGACTTTTCAGGATTTCAAATTAACTGCAGCTTTATTGGTAATACTACGAGGCGAGAGTATAAATTCTAAAGCACCTTTTGTAATTATTTGTTCCTATTGTTTAAAGCATATTTGAGCTAGAGAGTCATTCATTTTGTTCATATAATGCATAATATTAATAATTAAGGAGCTTCAGTGATACAATAGATGAGGTAAGGTTTCAGCTTTCGACAACTGAGAATGAAAGGAAAGATTTAAGTTGTAGGTTTCTACTCCTGACTCTGTCTGTGGTCTCTGGTCTCGTTGATCATGATGATGAAGAAGAAGAGTGCAAATGAAAGGAACAGCGTAATAATGGGGGCAATCACGTCAAGATCAGATTCATGAAATTTCCAATTTCCACACGAAGAATAGCTAAACAGACAACTCAACTATTCACACTCTGACTACACTGATGAACCAAACCAAACCACCCAGCATTTAATACAAAAGCACCTTATACTATATATATTGAGTAATACTTTGCATTGCAATAGAATATTATTTGCAGAAGCAGTGGAGTAGAAGGTGTACTTTCCTTGGTGGAAAACTACAAGAAGTTTGGAGAATGAAACGTCATTCAAGTTCTACACTTTCTCTCCATCATTTAATGTCGACTAGGCCAATATGAACGAGTCGATGGTGGTAGGTTCGACAGATGATGGATAACAAGAGCACTCTAAGACCTCCTGTGAAGCGACCTGAGAAACATTCGAATGCAAATCATATCAAAGGCTAAATTTCTATTCCATTTCTGAAATGTAACCGGTTTAAATGTACCTACGTTGAAATGTGTATCTTCAATGCATACGCAGACAATAATAATAAAGTGTTATAAGGTAGGCTTTATCTTTTGAATTTCAAAACTTACATTTTTTTCTAGATTTTCGGAAGTATTTTAAAGTTTAAGTAAGAATTAATGCTCAATTTTATTCTGATTATTTGCATGAAAATTTTTTCCAGGAAATGGAATATCGAGAATATAATTATAGGGTGAATATAGCTTTTCACTTTTATGCTGTGTTCATTTAAAATCTCAGAAAGTTCAAACAATTTCTTGCTCGAAAAATGCAAACAGAATTGCATTATTCTAGAGACTTTATTGAAAGCAAGATTGGCAGAAAGATTAATGAGAAACTTTCAAATACAGAAAGTGAAAATTTGGTTGTAGCAATTGAAATCGAATCTGAGATGAAGTGAAATAAACGTTAGGTTCAACGATTTAACATTAAATATTATTATATTATTAAGCGCAAAAGCATAAAAAATATGTCTATAATGTATTTTTTGGCAAAATCAAGTCCCATAACCTTCACGCTCAGCAAATATTATTATATAGTACATCTCTTATACTCGCAAAAAATTTATTCTTGTCTCTATTTCGAAAATCTATTGCACTTAACCAATGCTAAATTTTTACATCAATTTCACGAAATATTGCCCTTTGACTTTACTTCAAGCTTTATTCTCAAATAGTTAAAATTTATTTTCCTCAACCCAACCTTACAATGTCTAGTAGCTTAAAAATCACCTCAAGGAAATAAATCAGTTGAAAGATTGTCCTACATTAAATTGTGTTTTGATTTAGCTTGGAAAGTAATCCATGAATATTTGATAAAATTGGGTCATATTTTCCTCCAGACCGGGGGAACTTCGTGACAAGAAAATGCATTCATCTTGTGAAATTGCTGATCACATTTCACCGCAGGGAAAACCTCGTCGTTGTTTTAAAAATAAATATCATGGCTACACTTTCCATTCTAATGCAACCTTAGACTAATATAATAACAATGATAATAACAATATATGCATACGGAAGCTCATTGTCTTGAAAACATTGCAATCCTACCCCAGAATATAATATAGGTTAGCCATTCTATTAAAGTCTATATTGTAAGAAAAGTCTTTGGACTAAAACAAGGTTCAGTTTATTTCTCCAGAAATAAGCAAGGTGTGAGTATACTTTCAGAGAGTGATAAGTTAGTATTACATTTAGCTTGGCATTATTAGTATTTATGATTAGAGGCGAGGAGTTTCCAACCTCTCAGTTTATTTCTCACCCACGTTATTATAATGTGGGTGTAACATGTTAACCAGAGACTAGCTGGGTGGGTGGAATGCTTCTTATCCATGGGTGCAGTTTGCAGATTGTAAATCCTAGTCGTATGTGAGTTGTAAAACTGAACTGCTTTCCTTCCTCTGTTGTGGTTTATAAAAAGCAATAATTTTACAAGATCCAGGGGGTCTTTTCACTTTTTTTTGCAGCTCAATAATCACTTCTTAGTTTTTTTGAATTACGAAATTCCTTACAGCCCATTTTAAATTACATAATGCATGTCTTTTTGTTTCTATTTTAAAAGACAACAATACATTTCAAAACGTATTGTAAAATTGCAATTTCTTAAATAAACGCGTTTAGCCCTTTTAAAACCACTCATGTAAGTGCTGGCTGGCACATTTGCTATTGCTAAAAAACTGTGCAAAAGTAATATCAGCTTTGCTTTAGAACGAATCAAAGGCTGATATCAAATTAAGTGTAAAATTGGAAAAAAAATCTGCCCAATGGCCAGCACTATTTATTTCCAATTTCTGATACTGATAGGGAACATTTGGAGAAGTAGGTCACCAGCGTTTGTTAAAGCGACATCCGACGTATTTATAAATACCCTATGGAAGCCATAATACAAAAATACTTTCTCTGTACAGCTATGTTAGTTAAGACTTTGTGTCCCTCTCTCTGTCTGCCCCGGTCGTCTGTGACTTGACTGTGAGGTCTGTCAAAGATTTATGTCTTGCGAATTCTGATAATGGTATCATTAAATTGAATGAGACAACTTCTCAGCCCGTCATGTCAACTCAATTTCCGTTGACTTATCACTCCAATCTAGCCCTTCATGTTTTATTCCAGTTCGACTTCCATCTCTCTCAGCTAAAACACTGGCCTGGCAGTTGCAAAGTCTCAAATAAAATAAAACCTATATATATATTTTTAGCCTTCTTACAATCCATTCATTCATATCTGTGAAATAATCAGATGAAACTTGCGTACGAAGGAACATTAAGCAAACATGCTTTCTACAATTCTACACTACACTCCCTTTTAAATAACGCATATTATTGCCTTGAATGAATGGAATAAATGAGATGTGAGAATTTTCTAACATTTAACTCCAACGAAGTAATAATAATTTAGATGTATGTAAATTTATAGTAGGTACTTTTCTCCTTCTTCACCCTGTAACTTTTCCCTTGTTACAAGTTTATTAGATTTTAAGCGTTGTGACAGTCAACAATTTGCCCTTGTTGAAACTTTCTCACTCTGTTACAGTAGAGGAGAAAAAAAGTGTGCGTAAAAGTAATAGGAAGGAAAGGACGGAAATCACATATAGAGCAAAGAGAATTTACCATTTAGGAGTGAAGTAGCCGTGAAATATTAATAACAAAAAAGAATTAGTTGTACGGAAATCTTGAAACATACTGACATGGCATGACACGATGTAGGAATTAATTCCACTTTTACACGAACAAAACTTTACTCATAAAAGGTGGACGGATAATGAGCTTCTTTAAATTCAGATCGGGGCGCACATAATATAGTATATACAGCTCATTTTATATTTTATGTTTACAAGGAGGACATTTTCTTTTCAGTGAAAGTTGACTCGAGTAGGAACATGGGAAATGTTGGAACATTTTTGTATTGACAACTATATCTACCAATTAGGTAGTTTTGCCTGAAATTAAATCTGATTTTGACCCTAGAGGGTATAGAATCATTTTTTCTAAAATACAGCTGACTCTCGTGACTCGATCCTGAACTTTCTCTTTTTTCAATGGGAAGACGGATTAATTCTCCATGCATTTTGCATATTCATGTAGATTCATGTGGAACGTTGAGAAATTAAAAACGGATCCTAACAAAAGGCAAAATGCTTTTACTTACGTGTAAAGTTGTAAAGAATTTTTATGCATTGAGTTATAAACGTTATCAATCACTAGACCATGCTATGAAAAATGCCTGCGTCAATTGCATTAATCTCAGAGATATTTCTCCAAGTTGAAAAAAGTTCCCTGCCTCATTCTTCTAATTAATTTAACTTTTTACGCATAATTTACCCCTTGCACACACAAACAATCTTAAAAAGGGTCTCTTTATGTGCCCTAGTTTTGTGAAAAAAATATTTTTGCAAATAGCAACATAATAATATAGGATTGAGGGAATAGAAGAGAAAGTTATAGTAGGTAAATCAAGATCATGAAGGGATAAAGAGCTATTAGAATAATTGCGGGAGTAATTAAGGGTGAACCAAGTACTAACCACGAATAATGATGAAATTATGGTTCAAGTAATTACTTACAATATGCCTGACCAGATTCATTCGTTGTTCACATAAGGTTCATTTCACTCCATGTTTCTCTGACAGGACAATATATTATTACCAACCTGACTAATTGCAATGTGTAACTAATAATAATAATAATATTACAAACTCTACCTACTATTTATATTCGCAGTGGTATAAATCTGATTTCAGAAGTTTATGCAAAATGAAGCGTTCTCTTTCTCTCTCATGCAATAAATTATGCATTGGGCAAGTAAAATTGGAAGAATTGCCTAAAAACTAAACGGAAGAATTTTTTTGCTACTGGAATCGCCTTATTAATTAATTATCGTAGGTAATTTAAGTAAATGCATATAGAGTCTGTCAGTCCAGCTGATAATTTACTTTCGAACCTTTTTCGAACTCCCAATGGGGCAAAGTGGGATGTCAAATCGTCACCGTTTCATCTTTAACATAGTTTATTAAGAGCTTTGACGTTATTAATTCGCAATATAGATAATTCTTTTACTGAAATAATATGATGGCTCATTGTCTTTACAATAACGTATAAGATTTCATTCAAATTTGTGGGTTTCCTCTAGTAAATGGCTTAAAGTGAAAGCTTATTTCAAATCGGTTGTGCATATGCTTACTGTATATTATCTATATAGAAGCTAACTAAATAGTACAATTATATTAACGCACCATTTCCCATTTGTGGTGGGCGATTTGGCTATAAGTTTGACTTTATGACTTGCAAAATATCTATGGTTTCCGAGTTAGGAAATAGCTTACTAACTTATCATCGCATCGCGGAATCAACTAATTCCCTCCTAACTGAATTTACTACTTACTAGTAAGTTCGGCAGTGGGTAGTTACTTTCGGATATTACAGAAATAATAATATATAGTATTTTGTCATACTTACAACTTACAGTATTTTCTCTTTTATACTCACTCATAACAAGCCTACACTATATACTATGTATGGAAAATAACAAAGTATAAGTTTGTATAATCTGCTTTCACTACATTTCATACAATTTTATTATGACTCGGTGGTTCGGTATTATTTTCTTTCGGTCAGTCTGTTTGATGCGGGATTTTAATGCGATGCAATAATATGATCATGTTTTTAGCCCATTGAGCTGTACTAAAATTAATACTTCTCAAAAGCTAAGCTAATGTAATTTTTGGAATGTATAATAATGTATGTACACACGAACCTACTATGAATTAGTATCACATTCTCCATTAAACAATTGTAACAAATAAGTGATTCATGCGTAAGTAATGTAATTACAATGTTGTTTGGACCGTTGAGAAATATTTTGATAAACTTAAGGTCTAATTTCACTATTGCCGATTTACCCCAGGTAATTAACATGATATCAATCATATGTCAAGGCTTGGTATAGTTGATTATGGTTTGGGAAACAAGCAGGTTTCACACTGAGTAGAAATTTGTTAAAATCTAATAGTGCCATGCCAAGGTGATTATTACGGGAATGAAGTCACTTGTAATTATGATAACTGATTTGATTATTCAAGTTTTACATTTCAACTTATTTTTTCTATCTCGTATGAAATTAACATTGTGTTAAAAGTACAAAAAAAGTCGCAAAAGTAAAAACCTTTCTGATATTTAAAAAATGTCTTTTCTCTATAAATGGGAAATGAGTTTAATAACGTAGATCAAAAGAAAACTCGGCTGCGTAGAGTGTACATAAATTTACTTCAGTGAATTATCCTAGTTTTTCTATTAATCAAACTTGTTCCTGCTTTGATTAAGAAGTTTTCAAATAAACATAAATGAACATTTTGTTTGCCAATTTGTCAATCACTTTTTGCTTTGATTTATTTTGAGCGTTGAAAAGTACTACAGAATAAGCGCTACGTGGGTGGGTGTAAAATACACTAAAGCATTAGTTGGAGTTTATGTATTTACTCTATTTGCATCGCTATCGCTATACATACAAAAACACAGAAGAGAAAGTTCTCAACATCTAAAGTAAGGTCCGTGCCCATAAATGATGAATTGATTTCGTCAGTGTGATCAAGTCTGAAGATAAAATGTAATGAACTGGGGCAAAGAAATGATTACATCATCGTAAAGCTCTCAACAATAAGGTCCGTTTTGTAAAATTGTAGAGGAAAGGGGCAAAAAGGTTCATTAAATGTGTGTATCTGACATGTATTGTCCAAACGGTCCCACTTCACTCATGCAATCCAATCCACCATCCATTTCTCTTCGACTCCCTTCAATTTTTGAATCTAAACTTTCATGAAATCCCTACAAGAAGAAAGAGCCCCCTCTTTCACGTACTTTAAATGTGCTTTATACCCTTTACACTTGAGTATTCAACGTTTCAAGTAAATCTTGCGAGCTTACTCTTCCGCATAAAATCATACTTTATTTAGTAGCTATTTGCAATCTTGTAGGCTTTACGGTGTCGTAACTCCTGTAACTTTATTTTGTTACCCGTGTGTAACAGAAGAAGTGAAGTCTTACCCGAAATTTGCTATCTTGTATCCAACTATTAGCTCGGGCTTAAGAATAACCAAAGGAAGGGGTTGAATTTTGTTCATAATATTATTGTATCCTATTTTATATATTATTTTGTACACTTTGCATTGTACTTATGCATCAGGGAAAAGTTTCTATAGGGCAGGAAAGGGATTGAAATTCCATGCAAACAGGGTGTTATTGTGGGAAATAATAATATTTTATGAAATCCTCGTACATTAACTTTGCTACATATCACCTCTTCCAGCTGAATGACCTTTTGATAAACTCTGGCCTTTGTGTTCCTCCTCTCCCACAACTCTATAGAGAGAGAACATCTCTCAGTCAGTGAAAGTTTACTCTCTTTTATATACAATGTGAAAGTATGAAAGTGCATATTGGATTTGTACTAGACAACTGAACATAGACTTTCCCTTTTGTTTAAAATTATTGACTCTTTTCCCTTTTCACTTTATTATTATTATTATCAACTCCCTCGCCCTTTCTAGATATTCCATTTCGAAACAAAACTAAACTTTTTCCCTAAGGTCTTTCTTACTTTTTACCATGTGATGGACCTCGATGCGGACACTCTATTTGTTTAAGCTATCAAGGCTCAGAAGAGCTAGTAGGTAGTTCTTTTTCATGGATTTTTATTAGACAAAACCGCACTGGGTTTTAGTACAGAAATCTTGTGCTTGGTTTTGGAAATTTAATTTAGTGTCTTAAGTCTATAGCTAGAGCTAGGCTAGAATGTAGAGTAATTGTTAAAATGAGATAAAAGTGTAAGTCAGGGGTTATAAACGGATATCTACAAACGCATTCGATTATACAAAGGATAACACGTGAAAATCATTCTCACGCCTTTTTATAACCCCATTCGTTTTGTCCAAATCAAATTCAATGTAAAAAAAGCTTGTTGCGTTTAGTTGATTCCCTCGCAGTAGAAATAAACTATTTGGTTTCCTTCAATTTTTCATTCATGGAATTTACGATTCATTCAAAATCGTTTTACAAAAAATACTGAATTGAGTACAAACACCTTAGCTAGCTTCCTTAAGATATTAAATTTGGTTCTTAAATCAATTTAATATTTTTAACATTAAAGGAAATCAGAAATTAAAAACTTTAACTGAAAAAAAACTCCTGTGTGTGTAAGCAGTATAATTAACCTATATTACATAATTGTACATTTTTACAATAAATGAGTCATTAGTTTTGCAATATATCGGGGATAAATGCGAGCTCTCTTTGTTAAAGACAAAGCTTTTAGCTATACAATACAATACAATAACAAAACTAAACTTTTGATAAAAAATAAACTTTTAGTTTCAACCCATTAAAATAACTCCTCTGTCATTTTACCTTTTCACAGATTGTCACAAAGAATAGGAAATTTCCAGTTTAAACTTGAATTCATGAAAAGCTCACCGAGCTATGAGGGAAAAGAAAAGGAACTCATCATTGTCTCTTCTATCTAACCCTCTCTGTACTTTCCCCTATCGCATTGCCACTGCTACTACCCCACACGCTTGAGACAAACATGACATTTAGTGCCGGATGAAGACAATCCATAATCATACAATGAGCGAAATGAACTCTCAGCTCTATTTTCATATTATTATGAGAGAAAATAATCTCATATCCCATTTCAACAACTGAAATTAGAATCTCGAATGTCGTCAACAGAAAGTTAAAAAAAATTAGGGAAAGCTCATGTCATCATCATTTCATATCTGTCATATTTGAATATTTGGGCTTGAGATGAATACGAAATGGAATGACTAGCTAAGCACATAAGTTAAGTATCATACACACACGTATTAATAATAGAGAGTTTCCCTGTAGTTTCATTATCATCATTCCACGCACTAATAATAATAATGAAAGTGTACTCACTCATTATTGCTCTAAATTTGGATCTACTACACTGAAAGGAAACTCCTTCAGGGCAAAAGGGCTAATGACTTCCTCAGCCCTTTTGTTATTTCCTATTGTACACTACACACAAATGTACACATACAACAACCATTAAGTCAATTTATAGCTAGAAACGAATATAAATAGGAATTACTCAAAAAACTAAATGCTGCATGGTTATTTTACAGGCCGTCATCTCTCTATGGACCTTTTCAAATGGCCTTGTGTCATTTCTAAATATTTGAAAATGAATGATTTATAAACCAAGCCAATGTCTACATTTAAAATAAAATACCCACAGTGTCTTAACATGAATTATATAATTTCCATCAATATGATAAAAAACGGATGAACTGATGAGGCACATAAGAGAATAAAAAGTCAATGTATGTTCAGATTCTTGCTTAAAATGTGGGAAACAGGGGCTGTTGAGAAGTCATTAGTAATAAGGACCATTAACAGTTCATACGTTGGTTCATTTATCCGGAAAAAAATTCGGGTTTTTTTTATCTCTTCAAAAAATAACAAGAGAAAACTCTTTGAAAGACTCTCTGCTTCTAGTCACGGTTCCTGACATCTCTTCAAATCATCCGATGTGTATAATGATAGTGTAGTCTAATTCTGTATATGTAGTCATTTCATGAAGAGCCAGAAAGACCTCATTTTTATGTTAAGGGAAATAAACTACACTGCAGCAGGTTTTATTGGAGTAGAGATTTGTTCAGCTTTGCTGCAGAGGAGAGATTCAACGAAATAAATTGTATAGTATTTTGTTCTCTCACAATGCATATTATTCTATCATCATCATCATCATTAAGACAGATTTGACTTTTACGTTTTACCTTATTTATACACTCGGGATGAAATAAATTTCTGTTCAGCCTTTGAAAATTGCAAAAAATTAATGGTTCTTCAGAAGGATGAAATGAATTTTTATATAAATTGACGTAATTTTAACGAAGATTTGCTCATTTTTGGGACAGAAATAACTTTATTTTTGCACTAGATAAAATTAATGTAAATTCATAGATGATTTTAGAATAATAATTTGGTAAATGTTGCAGGTTATTATAGTAAAATAGTCGGGGTAAAGGTGGAAAAAGTTTTATTTTTTATTTTTTAAATCTTGAATTCGACAGAATCACTGACTATTTTACGTCTACCAAGAACAGAAATATTAATTTGCTGGAATTTCTGATTTTGCTTTGTTTTCTTTTAAAACACATTGCGCTAGGCTTTGATTAATTTTGTTTTACTTTATTTCCGACATTGAGATATATGATATAAATATGATATATCTCAAGATGAATATGATTTTACCAGGTGGCAACAAATGATTTTTCAAAACTAATCTACATTACACAACAAAATTTTGATTTGAACCAACTATTTTTGTATTAAAAATTTATTGCATCGGCACATCTGTCGCTATATAGCTCGTTGATCTCAACTTTTTACTGTGGTTTATCTATTACTAAATTATAATAGGGCAAATATCGTTCCCTGCATTAATTAAGTACTTTTTATTACATTATTATTAGTTCCCTGAATCCCGACAAAAAATTTGTTTAGCTTACAAACAGATGGTAAAAGATTCACAACATCCGTCCGTACTACATTGAAAACTAGTTCAAAGTCTGTTCCCTTCCGGTTCAATTATTTCCATCAATAACCGATATTGGTACTTATAATGCCACTTTTACTCACGAACTGTACTTAAATCTTATTAAGTTGTACCCTCATGATCTAAAAAGTTACCCGAGTAAAATTCATTTTTTAATTATATTAGGCTCTAATAAAATCCCATTCCCCCACCATACCAGATGATTCATTCATTCTCAGAATAATAATGGTAATTCAATAATATTGCAATCAAACTGATGGATGATCAGTATATAATCCTTTTCTCGGAATGAGTTCATTCATTATATTATTATCTAATTTGGTTTCTGAAATCTGCTACCGACTGCAGATTACAACTTTAATACATAACTTGTAACAGAATAGACAACGCTATGCCTATCCAGTCGATAAATTAATTTTAAAAAGAATAGCAGATGTAAAAATAGCATGAGAAATTCTCATAAGATAAATTTGTTCATGAAAAAACTGTTCATAATATTTACGCGAAATTCTGAATTTTTTACAACATAATAGAGGAGCGAGTCCATAATAAAAAGCAATTTCCAATAGAACGTCCAAAATGCATGTGTCCCATTTAGTTGATAATTTACCCAAAAATCTTCTGAAGGGTTCAACGCGTGATTTTCATGTGAGGATGTTCGCATTGGCAGCCAAATGGGTGAATACCTAAGGTAGTAGAATCTTGCCGACAAGCGTCGTGTGAAGTGCCTCACAGGTCGAGCCCATGGCTGCCAAGCGTCCTAAAATCCCCTATTGAACCCATAAGGTAATCTTTATTGGGTAAAAATTATAATCTAAATGTGACACGTCCTTTTTGGATGAATCCTAATAGGACAGCGCAAACAGACAGAAGTATCTGAGTAAGCGACAGTAGTAAGAAGAGTAAGTAGTATGAGAATGAAACGATTTTGCCTATAGTAATAGTAAAGTAAAAAAAGAGTGAAGAGAGAACAATAGATTTTTGATATAAACCAGCCAAAGCTCGCCTCATCATCATCATTATTATTATAGCAATAAATATAGTTTATTTCTGTGATATTTCAAACGCAAAAACTAATTTAATATGAGGCAGTCATGCAATGGGAATAGAAATGGTAAAAACTAAATGATTCAAAATGATAGGTCTCGTCATCCTGAAAAATACAATTATGACACTTTGGCCCGTGAGTTCCTTTCTTCTATTCCTGTTTGTGTGTGTGTGTGAGCAGTAAATGTCTGACAATCATAAAGTGGATGAAACTGATGTAAAACTTCGATTGGGCATATAAAACGCATGAATGGTTACTTAGATAAAACCAGAAACATTTTATCTACTACAAATATATTATATAAAATAGGAACAAATAACAAGGGGAGTGAGGCATGCATGAATGTGCTACTAATAGTAATCAAAAGGAATTAGTTCTTCGTGCAGAAAACATATGTGCGACATGTCATCAAATGATTTACCCCTTTCTTGTTTTTTTTCACTCTTTTCTCTCTCATATACTTTAACTCTCCATTTAATCGAATGCACACAAATAATATAATAAAATAAAAATATAAAGCTGCTTGCACTTTAGAAGAAACATCGTGGGGGGAGACTTGAAGGATTCATACAAATAGCACTTGCGTCATTTTGGCGATGATTTACGTAGTACCCTGTGGGTTTGAAGGGTGTTTTAAGGGCGCTTTGAAACGCTTTGGCAGCCATGAGCTCGACCTGTGGGTTAATTTGCCTTTAAGCTTGTCGAGCCCTTCAGGCGCTTAAAGGCCAAAATGCACCCTTCGGTGTAAGCCTGTTCGGCTGCCAAAGTGACCCTTCACACCCTAAAACACCTTTCAAACCCACAGGGTAGTGTTTTTTGGGTAAATCATCGCCCAAATGGAGCACATTCTTTTATGCAAGAATTCTTAGTCTTTTATATGAAAAATAACGGTAAACAGATAGAATTGCCATATTGAATAGAATTTGTCGAGGTAAAAAATATCCCCTAGCAGAAATATCAACTTTTCATTTCAGCCCATGTAAAAACTTAGAGCAGGTTAAACTTTTTCCCTTTGATGGAAAACCTTATAGAAAAAAGAGGAACAGGAGAGAAGTTTCATTTTTGCAATGTATGTAAATGACAAAATATGAATTATGTTCAAATGTCAAAACGTAGAGTCAACATGTGTTGGGAAAGCCATGTAACTGTAATAAAACTCACATAACATAATAGAATAGGCCAGACCAAACCAGACCAGACTAGAGAAAACTATTTCTCCTCTCTATAGATAAATGTTATAAAGATCACTTGGCTTTCATAAGCTTCACTTTCACTTACTGCGTGCAACTTTCTAGATTCTAGGAGCAAGATCAGTGAAAGCCCTTTTTGCTTTGAGTCTATAAATCTGTAGTTGAAACCAGGGGAAGATTCGTAGGCCTGAAGGATAAAATAGGAAATGTTTTAAATGATTGTGTAAGCAAAATGGGCCGGACACTACCCCACTGTTTTACAATGTGTGTGTAATTCTGACAGTGATATCACATTGAACACGTCAGATCTACGAGTATGTATGCAGTATATAGGCTAATATCCTTCAGATATACCCGGTATGGGTATATACTATAGTATAGTACTTGAGTGAAAGTGCCCAATTACTTGACACCATGTTTTGCACAACTCTTTTTTTCTTCTTCTCGCTTCGCTAGTGTCTGTGTGAAAAAAACAAGCTTTACCAAGTGCAGTGCAAGTAGACACATTGAAAGTTTGAAAGTATGAAAGGTAATATAAGGAAAGGCAACGTTGCTATATTTTAAAATAATCTGAGGGGCTTGAGGAAGTCAAATATGTGTGTGCTATAATATAATTGAAGAGAAAGCTAAGAAAGAAGAGTAGAAGAATTTAGTCAGACTTACCATGAGATGATATATGGCTCCGATGTTTGTGTGAGCTTGAACTGAATTCGGGTTGAACTTGATCGCCATATCGTAATACTGCAAATTTAAAATGGAATTCAATTTTATCGTTAAATCAGTCTTTCAAGTGTTTTTTGACTGATTTTATTATAAGCATTTTTATTAGGTACTTGCTTAAGACAAATATTGCATTGTACTATATAATTGGCAAATGCTTAGGAACTTCTAATTTAAATTTATTCCTCTTGTCTAATTTATGTAGGATTTCCCATTTTTTATAAATGGTGTATAATATTATTTTAGGTGTATTAAGGTTCAAACAAAATTACTTTAAATGTAACTGGTTTGACTTGTGACCCGATTTAATGGTAATATGAAATGGTTAATGATTTAAAAAAATTTTAATGCTCAATTTTGTAACTAAAAACTAAAATTTACAAACTTAACAACTCTTGCTAAAGCAGAAGTAATAAATTATATTGTATACGCATCTATAAAATTAAAAAATCGATTTGAAAACTACAAAAAAGAACGGATCTTTTATTAAAGGAAAATGAGGTAATTAATATACGATTCTTATGAATTTTTTAATGCAAACAGCCATATATGTTTATATACTTTCAGTTGAAACAGTAAAGGTTCTACTTGTACTCTGCCTTTCTAATTTCGCCTTTCATTCTCCAAAAATACTGAAAAATAAATATAACCCTGATGTTTTTAATCTGAAGTAATAATGAGTGTGTTTGGATGCCATATTTGCACTAGAAATAATAATAATAATGCCTCTACAAGTAAGCTACCTTTCCTTGCTGACTTTTGAGTCCCAGTTCAGTTCAATAGTACTTACAGTTAGTTAGTTACTAGTAGTTACTGTGACGGTTATATTCGTCGTGTGTAGAGAGACTTTGCAGTTTCTATCTAATTGAGCTCCTTCTTTCCTACACAGCTCTCCATTCCTTCCTTGCTAAGACTAATTAAAACTTATCTAAGTAAACTTCTTGAATTAGACACTTTACTTCCTGCATGACTTCTGGAGCAGTTTTCTCATGAAAACAAACTCAAAGTTACTGCTAAAAGAAAATCCTCTTGGAAGAAAAAGCTTATAAAGGAAGGAGAGCAAAAAAAAACTTTTTTGCAAATTTCTTTTTACTCTAATATAACTTAACTTGGTATTTTACAAGTACGTATAAGGATAGAAAGCTTTTCTTAACGAGAAAGAAATAAGGGGGAAAGTAAATGTGGAGAACGAGCTTTCTTCGTGTGTTTTAATGTAGGTAGATGAAATCTTCTTGTCCATGTCTTGTCTAGATTTCTTTTTTTAAATCAAGAATCTCAATTCTACTTGAAGTGATTTTTCTATTGGAGTTTTTTTAGTAATTTATGTTGAAGAAAATTCATGATTCATTAATCCAAAAACAGGTGTAAGATTAAGATGATAATTTGCCCAAAAAAATACTTCCGTATGGATTCAATGTGGGTTTAAGGCACTTCGGGACGCTTAGCAGCGATAGGATCTACCTGTGGGATACTTGACACTGCCTTTCAGGCGCTCAAAGATCAAGATCTAAGCCCAATTGGGTGCCAAAGCGACCCTTATCACAGCACCCTAGAAAAACTATAAGATGCTCCTGAAGACATTTATCTACTTGTAAAAGAAGTTTAACATACATCAGCGGCGGAGAGAAAAGCTCCAGCAGTGTGCATTAGATTTCCCAGTTGAGAATAAAACTGTGCACACAAATTAGCCTCTTGTGGGCACAGTTTGTCCACAGCACAGTTGAGAAGGTCGTAAGCTTCCACGGTTTTGTTCAAATTCTCGTAAATTTGTGCCAACAATAGGAGTGAAAGAGGGTGATTTGGGTCACTGTTATGGATCCCTTTTACAGCCCATTCCGCATCTGACCACCGGCGAACTTGCATAAGCAACTGGGCCTACAATGCAAGACAAAATTAATTTATTGAACAGTTTCCAACTATAATAATTATCATAAATGTCTAGGAATATTATGATTATGACCTTGTGTAAAATATTGAACTTTTGCAACCGGTTAAATTGTGCATTTCATAAAGCACAAAGCTGAATTCGCATGCTCTATCTATATATATATATCGTATCTATACCTTGTAATAAAACCTTTTATACGTTTTTCTTACAAAAGAGATAAATTAAACATTTTCTTGCAATAATTTACTATTCAATGGATTGTAAAAGGTAATTTAATCTTAAAGATTGAGAGCAATAAATGAAACATTATAAAAGAAAAGTCCCATGTCATGATTTTATACTAAGATTTTCATTAGAAAATCTTTTATGGATTGAATAATAGGCATTTCAACTATCATAATGAGTAGCTGTCGTATTTCGTTAGAGAAATGCAGATTTATGGATCTAATTCCATACGACATTAAACTGCCATGAAGTTTAATCTGCTTCATTTCGTGGTTTCAATTACTTTTCATCATCTCCCTCCCTCGCATATAATTTACTAGAATGGATGGAATGTGCCTTTTTTACTTAAATTACACTACGGTCCATCAATTATACGAGTAGGTTGTCTTCCATATCTATTACCTAAATCGTACGATTACTTCCTTGGAACTTGCAAGTATTTTCTTTACTATTAATATCTAAAGATTAGAGATTAAGAAGGTTGCACAGTGTGGTTTCGTTGGAAATTAATTTAATACTGTGGATGAATTGAAATTGTAGGCAGGAGAGTGTAGAAATAGCTTACGTAATGAATCTTGTAGAAAGAATCCGATTCCTCTGATAGTCTCTGGAAAAGTGACTTTGCCTCCAGAAGTTTCCCTTTCTCCATGAAGCTCACTGCTACCATGTAAGCTACTCCTGGGTCAAACTTCAAGCTCAATAATCTGAAATAAAATCAAAGAAAGATCAATATAGTTTAGTATCCCTCTTTTATATATTAATGTATTTTAAGCAGTGTATACTTTCTTTTAAAATTTTAAATCGTATATTAATCCCGATAAGAAAATGTTTTCTCGGTAGAAAATGAAAATAGTCCAAGTTACTTGTTTTGATTCGTTGTTAACGTACTTTAGACTTTGCACTTACACTGCAATTTATTTCTCATTTGTTATGTCAAGTCGAAAGCAATTTTCACTAGTGTGGATGTCAACTTTTGACAGAAATGATTAGCAATGGGCGTAAAATTTTGAATTTCAAAGAATTAGCTGGAAGAATCAATGTGCCTTTAGAATGAACCTTGAGGCAATAAGTTGTCGTGTAAATAGGAGTTAATTTATGTTCATAACTTGTAATCCGTTCACCGCTTTGAAAGCCTCATTTAAGTTGACGCTTATAAAATATGCCAGAATATTTAATTCATTTTTGATATTAAATAATCTATAATGTTAAAGCATATGTGGCATACTTAATTTTCATATGAATGTTAGTGAATAAATTAGTCAACTTACATAATTTCATCCTGCTATATTAAAGCTTACCCCTTAATTCGATTCGAGTAAAACTTTTACTCTTGTATAAATTAGCCCAGAAATGGATTTGAAAATGTGTGAGAAATGTAGATTAAAATGGGGAAGGGATAGAAGAGGATTAGAATCAGGTGGAATTGGGAAATTTCATTATAAGTCTAAATAGGGCATTCATGATATTATGAAAATGAATTTGAATAATTACTAAGCTTGTAGCCTCTTTGTACCAATGTACATATTTCTCTAGGGCAATTATCTGCATGCAAGCCAGTTTAAAAGTTTCCTTCTGCTGCCTCCTTTCCCTAAATTCTACGTTGTAAATGACCATCATTTCATATTTAACGAAGGAGAATGCATGCGAGTTGCAGTTTTGCAAAAAGAATTATGCTAATTGATAATTTGGGCTTCTGGCTAATTTTTATTTATAAGATGGGAAAGGCAATATGTCCCATGTGCCTTTTTGGTTATGGCTGCAGCTTTAATAGAATCCCAATTTTTTTCTCACAAAATTATACATGCATGCAGTATTAACATGCAGTTTACTTTTGTGAGACATTTTCCTAGCTTCAAGTTTACCTTTTATGAGTTCTTTCAGGATGAGAAATTTCTTCTGGATTTTTGCAAGCAGCTAAAATGATAGACCAAGAAATCATAACTGCTGACTAAACTAAAGTTTAAAATTCCTTTAAAATGCCAACTGCAAGGAAATTTTTAACCTAAATAGATTGACGAGCATTAGGAAATTATAATTAAAGTTAGTGGGATAATCGTTGATAAGGTTGTTAATCATTGATAAATTCAGGACGCGGTATGAGGAAATATCACCTCATATTATATTTCGCTTCGCATATTTTTTAAGAATTAAAATTCGAATAGTTTCATTTTCTGTACAGTCAAACATTTTGTTGATAAAAGTTGATATCTCCTTTTAAGCTGTATATATATTGGTTAGTTTTGGTAGTTTGTAATCTATGAAAGAATAGTTTATGATGCAGCAGTTAGGGTTTTCGAAAGAATGAATTAGAAAAGTAACCTTTCGGAAAGCTCATGAAATAGGTCTTCAGCTCCAAGTTGATAAGCAAGTTTAGCTGCATGAACCAACGCCTGGACGTCCCAAGAGGTTGTCGTCAGAGCGAGAAGGAAGTGAGTCAGAGCCTGAGAAGTAAGACCTGCAAGTGAAAACAAAACATAGAACATGTCACAATTGTTGTCATACTATTCATTTTATTCCACTTTACACTTGATTCATTCCCACCATTTGTACCCTTCCTTTTCGTCAAATCTAACTTTAAAAGCGTTTTCAGAGTAAGCGGCAGATACATTTAGAGCAGAAATGCTGGAAGGAATGATTAGTAACCGAGTCATTTACTTGAAACGGTATTTTTCTGTAGGTACATGCCATGTTATGATATACTGCTTTTAGATTTTAAAAGGTTTGAAACTAGTGGAAAACAATTTACAAATGTTTTTAAAATGATAATGAAAAGCTTCGAAATGCCAAAACATTTTTGAAAGCTTGAAAAGCTGGCAAGTTTGCAAGCGGAAATTAATTTGAAGTTTATTTATGACAATACTACAATATAATATTTCCGGATTGTAATATTCAAAATTGATTACGTTTTGAAATTTTTTATGCATATTAAAAGCAAATAAACGGGTCATTTTAAAGAACTTTTGTTTTTATCTAATTAAAAAGCAACGTTTTTTACCAATAAGTTTTAGGATGAAAGTCATATTTTTCATTAAATGTAAGGGGCCAACATAGCATGTTCTGAACGTCGTATGACCTAGTTAATTCTTTGCTACCTGTTGCAACGCATTTATAAATTTTGTTCCTTATACTTTCTTCGTTCCTTGAACGAAAGGTCACGAATGCATTCATTTTTCTGCCGTATCATTTTCGTGTCAGTTACGTGTCTATTTATTATTTATACAAAAGTAAGTTACAGATGAAGCAGAGTTTTGTGCTATATATTATATGCAATAGTCAACTTTCTGTGCCCAACACCAAGAGACACGGTGCTAGTACCGCGGGCATCGCTCATACCCGACTGATTTGACTACCCACATATGAAAAATGCAAGGCATGACCACCTAGCGTTTTTAGTTTTCAGAATGAAAATGCACGCAGATTAAATCCCTGCATAGAGGTAGCGATCAATGCATTCTTTATAGAAGAATCAGGGTTATAGGTCATGCATGTAGCAGTTTTAAGCTAGGTTGTACGCGACACACTGAGCGGCGCAACGAATTGCATTGCATCGTCTCTCTTGCAAGGTTGAAGTTAATGAGAAGCGGAGTTCGCTCAGCATTAAGTTTGATCTTTGTTCTTTGATCGCTGCAAACGGGTATAAAAGAGCGAGAAGTTTCATCTCGCGTCATTTATGTTCGAGGCGTCGAAGAGAGAAGAACTCTAGCTGTGATAAAGTTTCAAGTATTATTTTTTTGATTAAGTGAAAAGACTGAAAATTCTCCGAGTTGGAAGTGGCGTCTACATTCACCCCGTGCGTCTGGCTGAATTGTACTGTATCCAGTTGTCAAAATGTACTCCAGAAATGGGTAAGTGTCTATTCCACTTATTTTGAAAACTGTCTCAATTTTCTCGTAACTCTATTTTACAAACTTCATACTCAAAGTATTTATCAAAGTATTACTCCATGCAAAAAAAAGTTTGTCTCATTTCAAGTGAATTTTTAATTGTCTGTTTCAGAAACTTGGTTTTGACGGACGAGATCAAGCTGTCAATTGTGGAATTCAAAGCCACACATCACTCTTTTGTTATCGGGCAACTCTACACGTTTCTTAAAGCAAGACATCCCGAGGTTAGGATTGAGGATGTGAGCAGGTGGATGGATGCTCATGATTGGATCCGGGTAAGAACAATGTATATTTTAGAGGCTTAGTACTCTATTGCGACTGATTTGGTTTACTTTAAAAAGGTAATTTTTACAATGCTTTCCAATTGCTTACTTTTAGCAAACAAATGGGAGACCAAGAGGACTTTTGAAGAAGCAAGGTCCAGGCGCTCGTCCGATCCAATACAACCGTCCAAAACCTGCAGCTTGTGCAACCACAAGCAAATGCTGTAATAGCTGCGGAGCTGAGGCAATGGGTAGGTTATCGTTACAATCTGTTGGTCCACGGCCCCTCGCGTCTTCCCAACCTGGAAAATCTAAAAGCACAAATGGAAATGGCTGCGGAGCTGAAGAAATGGCTTCTTCGTCAACTGCTCAACGACCCGTCCCAAATTCCACTTCTGGAGCAACTGCAACCACCAACGGAAACTGCAACCAGGCTCAGCAATCGTCAGCTGGAACGAATGGTCAGAGTACCGCAGCAGCAATACGACACGGGAGTTCTTGCAGAATTATTCCAAGAGTCCATTTGCAACGGGTTAACATGGAAACGATAAATGGTACAGGTTTACGAGTACCAGATGCTACGCGATTAGCACTAGA
>JAQFYJ010000004.1:0-71341 GCA_034694685.1 Isotoma anglicana | reverse complement strand
TGTACCATTTTGTTGTAGCTTCAAAGATAAAGAAGTAATTGACGTTTTTATAAAATTTGAGAAAAATTTCCAATACGTCCTAGGCAGTATTGGATAAATCCGAGACGTCCAATATGGACTGCGACACATACACTTGCCTCTTGACTTGACATCCCAACTTTCTCTTTTATCATGAAACCCTGGGAGAAATTGCGTAGACAAAATACAAATACCAAATCAATGCAAGAAACGCTCGCGGAGGGATTTTTTCCTTTTATGCTAAATTTATATTCACACTGGTTGTGCTTCTTGTGTCTGCCTGAGGTCTTTTGATGCAGTAGTGGGATTACTATACCAAGATGATGTGACATGTGACAAGTCCAAGTGGATTGGGGAGACATTAAAGAGGAATTGATTTATAATGTGAAAAGATGCAGTTGGGATTAAAATTTAACTTTCCATGTGGCTTTTGTTTCGAATTTTGTATGAAATATATGGTTTTTTTGAAGATTGTTTTTACAATACAGAATAAAAGTGTATGATGTGATTCCTTCCGGAAGTTCTTTTATATTTCGTAGACGTTCACGAGTTTTTAACATTTTTAGATATTTTTACAGAGGATTGTCCGTATTAAGTTTTAAAAGAGAAAAAATATTTAACGCATATGCTATGTGCATGAAGAAGTGGCAATATGTAACTAAAGATTTACGGATAACGTAATCACACTAGAGTTGAGAAAAGAACTGAAGAAATCAAATTAAAGACAAAGAGATAATTGGCCAATAGGTCTTAGTTCAAACAATTGTGTAAAAGATACTTCACAGAATCAGCTGCACTATCGCCACTATCGTTCCCTATTCTTGTCTCCAGGTTTTTTTCACCAGATACGAAACCCCAGAACTTTTGTTTTCTACGTTTTCAGCCGATAAGAAATGCAAAAGTGAATTGATCAAGACACAAACAAATGAGCCAACTTTCCTGACATTTTTAAAACTCGACATTGTTTTTCTCGCCTCTTTCTTTCCCCATTCGAACTTTTTTCCTTCTTTGTGTTCTTTCTTTCTTTCTTTGGTAGGAAGTTTCCTTTTGATTTTTTATCTTATTCAAGAACAGTAGAGAATGACTACCACACTGATAGATAACTGCAAAAGTTGAAGTTTCTGAATTTCTTTTTAACTTACTATTCATCTAAAGAACTTCCACAGAATTGGTTTGTACGTGTAGGCAGTTTTATTGAACACGTGGGCCATTTTTGCAAATAAATGGAATTTTAAATATTTTATTCGGAGCTTGCAATATATGCTGAATTTCTATTGAAAGGATCTCGAAGGTGGGCTATGAGTTTGCAGAAATTTGAAATAGGGTTGATGCTAAATTTTAAAAATCAATAGACTTAATTTATTCGCTCAACGAGTTTAAAGTTAAAGCTTTAAAAGAATCAAATAAATTTACTCTATTTATGTAAAGAATTTAAAATAAAAATAGATTTCTGAGTTGTAATGCCATATGAAATTTAAATCGGTATTGGGTAACAAGTTAAAACTTTTCCATAAATTGAAAACCCACCACGAGATTTAAGTAGAATTGTGAAGAAATGAAATGAATATTGAGAAATGATTCTACGAAGTTAGAGAAGCTTCTTTCAAGCTTAGGATTGTACTCTCGGTTAAATCCAAAGCCATCCAGCATTGACATCACACCACATCACATAATATAATATTACATATTATTCTCTATAAGTGCTGATTGAGAGAGCTGGAAGGAAGGATTGCGAATTGTAAGCCGAGGATCAGAAAGAATTCGGGCGTCTGATTGCGATATTTTTAAGAGTCGCTCATATCTTAAAGCTGCACTCACTTCTCTGTGAGGATTTGTCTAAGAAAGAAGTATTTGCTTTTTTATATTACTTCTCCAGTTTCTAGTTCCCAGTCAGTCCTCACAATCAGAAACATACCAGCATTTACTAGTGGAAACGTCAATAGCACCACTACCCCTGCAGTAAACTTTCACTTTCACATCCATGAGAGAGCAGAAAAAAACCAAAAAGGATTTTTATTGTGGGCGGATTTTGGTTCTTGGAAGAATTGAACTCTGTCTGTTCTGAAAGGTCTCGACAAATGCGTTTCAAGGTGCACGTCGCCAACCCTTCGATAAATGTTGTAATTTATTGAGTTCAAGAAGCTCCTTTACTTCAGTCAGGTCCTTAACCCTCTCTATTCACTGATATTCTTTTCAATTCCCTTAGAACTAAGTACATTTTATAGGCATTGCTTTCACTTCTGCACGCTTACCATACCACTTACACAAACGATACGGGTCATAAGTAAAGCTATAAGAGGAAAGACTGTTGAGGCTTAGGAGGAAGATTGCTTGCGGCCCTTCGATTAAGAAAGAACACGGATGAAGAATATAAGTACCTGCAGGTCTACTATATATACACTTAGAAGGGATTGGTTAGCTCATCGGTTTGGCTTGGATTGGATTTCTCTTCTCAGTTCTCAGCTTTATCATGACTTTCACAGTAATATGTAATAATAATAGGTGGTAAGACCTGCTGGAATGGAATAGGCTTAAGTAAGAAGCTACACAATCTACAGATTCTGGAATAAAATGGATCCCTTCGTTTCAACTTCAAGGTGTAGCTAGGCTATTGGTTTGGTAGGGCTAGTTAAGTGTACCGTGTCTTTTATAATACTACAGTGATTTGTAGGTAACGAACGTCATTACCTCAAATGATGATAGTGTACGTACGTAGTCTTCTGTGATGTGAGTGTGGTGTGGCTTTGGCTTATGAGTGAACAAGCCAATTCTTTCATTCTACTCGCATTTATTTCTCAAAAAGTCAGAGAGAGATATACATTTCCTCTTGTGATGTATTGCTCCTAATCGCTTCGATTTCTACCACAAAGCTGGAGAAGTAACTGAGAAAGAGGAAATCTGAAAGAGGTATATTAGAGATGAGAAAAGGAAGCCTTAGCAAGCATGCATCTATCTACTTTACTAGGATAAAAGGAAGCATATTGTAATGCGGAACCAATCGTCTAACATTTAATGCCGTTTCTAAGAAATGAGCAAAAAATACTGGAGAGAAAAACTCATATGAAAAAGAACATCGAATAGTTGGTTTTTTTCCGGAGTGAAAGGTAACTATGGACTTATTATGGACGTTTATTATAAGGTATAAAGGCATAGGCACTTATCTTTTTGGTATATTGATTGATACTTGTTACATGGCAAGGCTGTAGTTGTAGAACAGATTATTTCTACAAATGATGTTTGTAGAGAGGGTTTTCTGCGCAAATCATAATAATAATCATTGGGTGCCGTACTCAGAAGTTTATTGTGGAATGAAATGGAAACCTTATGTAAGTTATCATCATGAATGAATGAGAAGGAAATGATCTATTCAATCCCCTTAAGTCTCATTCGTTTCAGAAGTTTTGGGTTCGTTGCAATGCAATTATAAGTTTAATATGGTGAGATTTTGATATGACTAAACTAAACTAAACTGGAGGAGATGATATAATATTAATGCTTTGGGCGTTGTGAAAGGTCGTTGTTTGATTGAGCACTGGAGCAACTTAAGCCATGTGGGAAAGACTGAGGTGAAAATGCTCTTAGGAGTTTAGAAAAATTGGATTTTTACGCTAAAGAGACTTCTTTCATGAGGAGAAGATTCATTCAAGAGGAATTTTCTTTTCTCAGATTCATTCCTTCATACTTAACTTACCAATGAAACAAAAGTGTAATAAATCGTTCTATTCTTTTTAAGATGTCTTATCGGCGGTTGCAGCATTTATGAGAAATGTATTGATTCTCATTTAGGTTAAGAAGAGTAGGTAAATTGCTTACTTGACTTTCTTTATTTGACTGAAGCGATGTGCGCTTTGCTGACGATAAGACGAAGACTATGAATAAGTACATCATTAAGCACAATTAAAACATAGGTAAATAAATAAAATACAAATATAATTAATGTATTTTTTTATTTTTTACCTTATGATGAAAATTTTAAAGCAGTTAACAGTTCAGACCTCGGTATTTGAATTTTGTTTTGCCATGCATACGCAATATTGAAGATTGCCAAGTTTTAACATTGGCTGGTTTTTGAAACGTTTCCTATCTTAGCAAATTAGAGTGTGTAATTATAAATTTATCAAAGGTTCTATTAATCCTTCGACTAACGCTTTTATTATTGACAAAGTAAACCATTATATCCATTGCTTGCAATACACACTTGACTTTCTCTATACAATTGTATAAAAATTTTCAGACGAAGAAATGGAGAAAAAGTCGAAGTGAATATACATTTTTGTATAAAGATAAGAAGTTTGGGATCAAAAGAGTCCTGCCATCTGAAAACACCTAATCATTGATATTTGTAGTTATGAGATAAGAAATTTATGGTATTCATACTATTCATAGTGCTTTTAACTTGCAAAAAAGTAGAAGGTGAGAGACTTTATCCTCTGTCTACCTTGCTGATAGCACGAAGAAAAGTTATTTTTTTGGAGAAAAGCAATCCAAGAATTTTCTCAAGTTTCTCAATCTCTTTGATTCGCAACGATGCGTACGAGTATTATAAATATACTGAAGAACTCATTACTTTCCAAAGCAAATCACTATCCTCTTATGATCTTACACGTATTAGCATTATGGCACGGATTATATGAACGTAAAATTCCTTCAAAAAATTCCAAGGAAAGAACGTCTTAGGTTAAGGTTAGGTGAATTTTATGAACAATTTTAATGAATGCTTTATAGTTTACAACAGTATAATGTCAATTTACTTCATTTACCAAAATAAATTTTTATATTCCATAACTTTAACAATATATATAAGTTGAAATTAAGTTTTTGATTTTTATATTTCTTTAATTGATAATTGATAAATATTTTATAAAAATAAGTAACTATTCAAGAGAGTTAAGATCAAGGTACCAAATTTCATCATGAAAAATAATATCCTCCCCTAAATGAGTCAATCCCCCGAAGAAATAAATTCGATTAAGTTTGTCTACATACAAAGTTGTAGGGGCTTTAGAGACATACTCCCCCTCTTGCAAAAGGGTCCCTTCAATAGGCACGAAAGTGTGGTTGAAGGTTATCGGATTGAATTGAATGATTGCTTGCAGGGGAGCTCCGAGAAGACCTTTATACCCCCCATAAATATAAATGTCCTTGCCATCGTAAACAGTGCTGGGGATTCCTTGATAGTCCGGCAAGTCACGAGGTCCAGCTTCGGATTGAAATGTTTCCAGATCAATTACGAAGACGCAATCAGGCCCGATGAAAGAGTCTCCAAATAAGTAGCCCTTTCCATCAATCACCACATTTGAGTACGTGTGTAAACCAAGGGGCAAATTACCTACGAGTCTTTGGGCATGGGTTTTCATATCAAATTCCGAAATCGCGAAAGGGTTTCCAACCTGAGCGCCTCCAAAGAAGTAGACCTGGTCACTTGAAGAGTTGAATTTTGCTGTGTTGAGGACGATATCTCCAGAGAGAACTTCTTCGATCTCTGAAGAAATGTTTGATGCCAGGTCTATTTTAAAGATGGTTTTGTAGAAGGGTTGGTTTATTCCTCCAAAAAAGAAAAGATTTCCTTCAGAGTCAAATTCCACGCTACCATCACCAGGATGCGGTAATCGACCTGCACGCTCTATTGTTGAAGATGTTACGTTGAAACGGAGAATTTCACTTGAAGCTGTGTTACTTTTAAATCCTCCAAGAAGATAGATCAAGTCTTGGCCATCGTAGAATGCAGCTGCGTCGTAAAGCGACGCGGGTAGTTTTGTTTCGGTGAATACTGCCGTAAGGGACTCAACGGGGGGAAGAGCTAAGGACAGGAGGGTCAAAAAAGTTAGTAAAAATGATCTTAAAGAAGAATTCATTTTTAACGTAAAGTAGTTTTGGGAGGACAGTGATTATTACTGATTGAAAGTTGAAATATGTATGATGCTGATTGTTTAAATGCTCTTGAGTTTTGGTTAAAATTGGAATTAGACTCCGTTGCAAAATCAGTCATGTTATATTTTAGGAAAATACAAAATTCACATACGTGAATGGATATGGATGGATGGAAGCTTGTGATGAAAAATATGAGAAATTTCCCCAAAGATAAAGAAATTCACCGGTCCTTCAATTTATAATCAAGTTAAAATCCAACCTTGAGTTTTTAAATCGTTTTATCCCCACATGTCCTAAGAACGTGACAGGCTGTAAAACTTTTTTCACTGATTGGGTAGCAAGTGATTTAAATAAAAAAGTGTACACATTTATTCATTCAAATTTATTTGAGCTAAAGCTACAAAGATATGATAAAACAGTTTGATCATAGTGATTAATGATGATTGACTTGTTTTTGTCACAATCATAAGCCCAAAGGTTCAACTTACCGACTAACTTCATTCAAGAGACAGACTGAAGAAAGATATAGCTCAGAGAATGTAATTTGTCTCTACTTTTCAACTACTGTTTTGATTGCCTCACTTAGGAAAACATGATTAAGCCCATTTTACGATAATTCCCCACAACCGTATCAAATCAACTTAAAATTTTGCACACTTACTTATCAAACAAAGTTAATAGTTAGATTATATTCATATTAGAAATACACAAAGATTCAACCATATAATGATTCCTCCCTTTCTCTGAATTGTTAATCATTAACTGATTATAATTGCCATCGATTAATTACATAAATCCAAAAACTTGACAACTTAACTCGCCTCCGTGCTAACCAATTATTTGCATACATTCTCAACCTTAATTACAACTTAGTAGCTAAAGTAAAAGTACAAAAATACTAGAATTACTCCTTCCAATACGATTCCTACCACCACCACACCAGCGATTACTACTTCTTCTTTCTACGAAGTTGAGTAAAGTTGACTAGACTAGAGCACGTCATCAACCCTTCTTGACTGTTCGTTAAGTAAAGACGATAAGAGCAAGTGTTTGGTTGTGAAGGAACAAACCAAGTTATATCTGTCTGAATCAACCATTTCATCATTATTTCATTTGATATATGTTCCAAGCCGGAGGAAGCTTTATCTCTTTCCGACCCTCATGGATGGAAGACAGGTAGGTAGCCCACCCAACAGACCAAATGAAACTAAAAGAAAGTAGTATAGGCAGTAGGAGCAAACGACTTAAGAAATGAAAGCTTGCTTACTTCACTTTCACTTGCTTCCTCAGTGCATCTGCCTATCCCAATAAGGAAAGTTATGTCTATCTATATGCAATGATACTATCACTTGAATGTTGTTCAATATGACTACGATTATGAGCTATAAGCATTAGCACTTTTCCTTACTACTAGGCTATATAATAATATTGTGTAGGAGAGAACTTCTTACTTCCTTTATTTTATCTTAATACCAGATGCTATTCCTTCTAGAGATTCCAGATGGTAACTCTCTCTCTCTCTCTCTAGTATAGTTGCAACTTGCAGCCGCTTCTAACTATGAAGAAGTTTCTTTTGCTTTGACTCAAAAATAACAGACAGGCAGTGAGGAGATTGTTAGGTATTAACTTGGCTTCCCGTTCAACAACTTTCTCCATTAAAAACCTCGGAGAAAAAACTCTTCTTGGATTTGCTGGATGAACGTACCTTTGCAGTTTTGCTAAAGATGTTAGAATCTTTTTATTTACGCCATCATAGTCATCATCATCATCTTTCTTGATAATCTTATGATTAGGATGTCATTTCTCTACACACTTGGCGCCTCCAAAAGTCTTATGAGTTAAAAAGCTTTTTCATAATCTTTCTGTTGCTTCGGGTCTACTTTGTGGGGTTGTGATTTTGTATAAGCTTTTGATTTTTCTTGGTTGGGTTTGACCTCTTTTAGTCTTAAGGAATTATAAATACATAAGGTAGTTAGTTACCTAAATGATGATTAAGGATTAGGAAATTAAAGGGCTATGTTGTATGTAATTAATAATGTCTAAAGATTTTTGTCCACAATTTTTATCTGTATTTGTATATCGTTCAACTAATTGTAAGAACTGATATGAGATTTTTTGGCCAGACATTTTTTTTCTATTCATAGTAACTTCAGTCAAAGCCCAAAGGGTGCATTTATTGAACTGTCACTTCTATTGATTCTATTTATAATCGTATTGTAGACATTCAAAAGAATCGTTCCTATTGTTTGACTTTGATATCGAGGAATCCTTTGTATTTTATTTCCACATATTTGATAACTTCTTTTTCGCTTATTGTATTCAAAAGAGAAGGTAGACGCATTTTTTATATCAAAATGGAAATATATTTATTTGAATATTCTTGGAAATAACTATGTAGTTTCAATTGTGTTTTGAAAATTACTTACGAAATCTTGTTTTAAATAAAAAAGATAAAAATAACGTAAAAATACGCTGTAACAATTAATATTCTGTACGTAAGGGGATTCATTTTGTAAGCTAAATCACGATACAGCAATTAAACAATTTAAATGTACGTAAATCTTACAAATAGCACTTCCCAATAAATAAGACATTAACAAAGTCAAAACCTTTTACAAACGAAAAAAAATCCCCAAAGAGAAAAGAAAAGCCATTAATGATCCCGTGAAAAATTGTTCATAGGGAAAATCCGCCCCCTTTCCTGTTGCTAAAAAATCCTTCCCCTATTAAAGAACTCTTTTGTAGAATAAAAAATGAATCTTCTTGTTCGAAATAAATTAAGGGGAAACTAATTCAAGCGGACACGCGCCACTCAGGAAATGTGTTAATATAAATTGAAATGTTTTTAAATCAAGCGTGACCTTAAAAAAGAATTTGTATAGAATTCCGGTTATACTATACATACACATAAAAAATAGGGATTTGTCTACTCTCATTGTGATCCAAAGTTCCTGAGTACTTTCCCTCTCTCACAGGGCTTTTGTCATTCGTTTACTCCATTTTCCTTGTTTTGTGAATGAACCCATTCAGTTTGCGTTCTTATGTATTATTATAGAAATATTGTATTTATAAGGGTTTGGTAAATAGATTGAATTTCGTTAGAATGAACGTAATAATAGGAAAAGCCTGCATGTTGAATAGTTGATGATGATGAGATGAACATGAAAGTGACTTGATATTTTGGAGTATAAGATGTATATTTTATCTTAAAAGTATATTATATATTACAATTTACAATGTAATACGAAGAACAGGCAAGGCCAATGGATTTTCCAGCCTTGTAAATTAATGGACTGACTTTGCTAATAAAGCGGTCCCAGCTGTCTTTGAAACTTGACACAATCATCTCTGTACCCACTGCTGCGATGTGTGGGTATTCTTGTATCCTTTAGGGCTTCCTGATTCACTCTTATGGATAAGATATAGTCTGAAGTATGTAGTACGTATTGGAGTTTTAAAACTCAACTAATGCATGTCGCTACTCCCATTCGTGTCATCTTTGTATTAGATAATCCTGTCGGGTATTTATCATCATCACTGACACCAGGCGCACATGTGATAAACAAAAGTGGAAATCTATTGGGAACTTATAGAGGAGAAACATTTGGGTCGTTGGGTTTGGTTCGAGATGAAGGTGAAGCTTTGAGGAAGTGCCAGAAGCAAATTACAGTACAACAGAGTTTTGTTATGTTGTGATGATCCAAGGGCTATGGGGATATGAAATTGTATTGGATGCTACGCCTACGCTTTTTGCCCACCATTACAGCCTATAAGACAACCTACCTGGGTATTGGGTTGGATCTATAAATTTAGGATGCGTTTATGAATGAAACCTTTGAAAACATCTTTCATTCTTAGGAAAAGTTAATGAGCAGTTTAGGAATAATATTATGTCGGGTGGGTTTTTGGTTTTATTCGGTATTGAAAACCGTGAGTGGGTTAATTACTAAAGTGGATAAAATAATTAAGTAGAATTCCACTGTGGAGTTATACTGATTTTATTTTATACAATATTATTATATAGATCAAGGTTTTTGCTTTCAGGAAGTGTGGATCAGAAGCCTATGGAATTAAAGCTTACTCTGAATGCTTCACCTTATTCGAAGGATTGCAACAAAAAGTCCTAGTAATGTGGTGACAATGTGAGTTTAAAACTGATTAATGAAGAACGGATTTGAGCCACGTATACTACTAGATATTTGATATGAAATCAAGGAAGTTTTTTTCATTTATTAAGGTAACACGTGGTAAATGTTGCACAACTTTCTTCGACCCATTTACTTTTTAGTTACATACCTATTTCAAGGTGAGAAGCAGCTAAATAATATTTGGTGATTAGTGTGCAAAGTCTTTAAAGCGAATATCGATTATTTTAAGATTTTGATTAATATTATATTTTCCATTCTTTAGATCTTGATATTTCACAGTGTATGAAAAAGCCCAAAGTGTTTTGTCAGTTTTAGTTTCAACAATAATCTGTTTTTGCTCAGATTAGTAGCATTTTGTTGGCTTTCATCCCAGAATAATATCATTTGGTAATTTTATATAATTTGAAGAAAGTTCTTCATAAATTTTCATATTTATGTTTTATTTTCTAAATTGCAGGAAATTTAATTTGCATGATGAAAATGTAACCTTAAACAAAATGAAACATCTATATAGAACATTTCGCAATATTTCTTTCTCATGTATCTTAAAAATTTTGAAAGCCCTTCCGCTCTAAATACTTAAAAGATCTAATGGTGACAAAGTTCAGTCGGTTTAGCGTAAATTCAAAAGTAAAGATTTATGACTTTTTGCTTTCAAGCCGAGTGAACACGCATACAGAGATATAAAAGCAGTCAGTCTCATTTATTTCATCCACACAACACAAAACACTTCCAGTACTAGCTTATCTCATAGTTTGTGTCGTAAACGGTGAAAAACTTTTTTTTGAAATATAATGTATGAACACATGTAAGAGATAACATTTTATAAAAAGAAATTCCAAACGAAAGTTGCATCTCGTTTAGTCTCAAGTGATAGTAAAATGTGTAGATATACATGGAGATATGCAAAGTTTGGAGGTTTGCAAAAGTGAAAAATGAAGCAGAGCAATAGATAATGTGCTGTGTAACCTCGAAGTCAGTATTCTCCAGTGACTGTGGCCACAACGAAGCATAAATAATTCCTAACATGTCTCTAACTCATCCAGAAAATATGTCAGTGATAAGAAACTAGAGACAGGTTTGATATGAGAAGAGCTAAATTCTACTCTGGAACAGTCTCATGTATCCTAAATTAAGTCATTTCCAGATAGAATCATTGTTATAATTAAGTAAGGTTTTAAACAATGTGTGTCTAACTAAAAGTTTGAATTTAAAAATATTCAGAAGGAAAATGTTCCAACTACACAGACCAGCGTTTTAAAAATACGCTGGCAAAAGAAAGGGTTTAAACTTAGGCAATACAAGTCTATAGATGTCAAAGCTTCCATTAATTTACAAATCCATCGAAATCTGCTCACAAGTACATTTATGACCTAAAAATAAACAAAGTAATTTCAGGGTTAGTCACTCACTCCGGGTCAAAACTATATTATTTGCTTATACGCAAGTTTCATCAAAAGTTCCAAAATTGCCCACGTTCAAATGGAAAATGAACCTTTACCTTAAATTACTAAAGAGGGTGAGGGTGAAGCCCTTCAAAAAATAGGTAAAAAGTTTTGAAATGCCAAATGAAAGTCTATTCATTTATAATATGAAAGAATATAAGCGGTACTGGATGATATTGTTGAAGACTTGTGTTTGTCTTAACTATTGACAAGAGGATTCTTGTGAAAACGTAAGGAAAAAAAGAGGAAGGAAAGGTTATGCTATTAGGGGAGACTATTGAAGCGAAGAATGTGCTGTTAGAGAGTGACCAGTGGGTACTTTAGCTAAAGCCTAGATTGTAGGCGGACGTTGCCCAAGGGGATCTTCAATAGTTATCCTATGGCTTAGAATATAAGTATGACCTCATGTTAGTAGTTCAAGTCGTGGTTAGCAAAATTGTTCACTCGGGCAAAAACTTTCTCCAATGTCCGTCCAATTCTGCTTGGCCTGCCTGCCAGTCTGGTCGATTTCGCTCAAAGGTTTTGTTCTTTCTGAGAATGAAACCGTCCGTCTATTCTACTCCAAATGTATCATGATTAGCTCTTTGATCTATTTCACAAATTATTTTCCCATCCGTAAAATAGGATTTATCTTCTTGTCCAGTCAGCGTCCGTCGGCCAGCCTTTTTCTCATGAAATGATTGAGAAATGCGGAAGTAATGTGACGAAATGAAAGGAGACCATTCTATTTTATACAAAGAGAAATAAATTCGAAATTTTTGAATTTTTCTTTTGTCAACTTCTGTGATGTAATTTGATGCTTTAATGTTTACCTAAATGGGAAAGACATTCATTTTGTCCTATTTGATGGCCATCATATTATTTTTACATCTTTAATTTCGAAAAAAATTTATTGCAAGGATTCAACTTTTAAAATAACTTTTTCGGTTTAAAATTGTAACCGCCTACGCCAGACAAAAAGCCTTTTAATTAATGGTTTGCCATATCAAAAGAAAACTAATTATGAATGATAATTTTATAGCATGTACTTTAATTGGTAAGCTTGATTTCGAAATTATATTTCCGTGTTGATTGAACAGGTTCAAAGTCTGTTCAGACTCCCGACCGCATAATTTATGATCTTACACATGCCACTCACATCAATATATGAATTAAACTGTAGAAAACAACCACACCTAACCCACAGAGCTGCGACAAATTTAATTATTGAAACAAGTAAATTAGCTTGGTCCCACACACAGTCAACCAAAATTACACCACCAATATTAGCAGTTTATTTGAGTGACCAGTTGGATTTCCCATGGGGTAAACAAAAGCCTCTATTCATAATATAATGCGACTGGGCAGTCACATGGAGACAAATAAATTAACTCGAAACCCAGAACGATGTTGACACAATTAGTCTAAAGTATTCTTTAGAAATCGGCGTGATTTGGCATAATAATATTAAAACTGGACTCAACAACAGAGACTCCAGGTTGTGTGACAAAATCCAGGAATTTTCGGAATTGGAATAGCTAATGAACTAACTATTCATTGAATTAATTCACCCTGAAGCGTAAACTCTCTCTCTCTACGAGAACTTCATCTCTAGAACAATTTCATGCTTTGGTTACATAGTTAAACTCTAAGTGGTTAAGCAGTTCCCCTTCCAGCCTGTATAATATGTGTTTCTGTACATGTCCTGTCTTCCTGTCTCGGAATCAGTCAAACTAAAGTACACTATACGAGCAGACCTTATGGATGCTCGTGGCATTTATTTCTTCCTTCAAAAACTGCCATTTGAAACTGAAATAGTGAGTGAATGAATGCCACTACACTACTACTGACTTTGATGTTCAGGGAACTTTAGAGATTCTTTCGAAAAGTATGTGCTTCATTTAGTTGAATATTAATCCAATAAACTGTAGCTTTTTTGGGGCCGAGGGTCGCTTTGGCAGCCAAATGGGCTTGAACCGAAGGGTGCATCCTGACTTAAAGCTATAGAGCTCAAAGAACTTTACAAACGTCAAGTTCCTCGAGGGTCGAGTTCATGACTGAAAAGCGACCCAAAGCGCTTTAAAATCTTCCATAAAGCTCAAAAGTTATAATTTTTATAAGGTAAATAGCCAATTTATTACAATACGTTCTTTTTGAGCATCCCCTTGTCCCGTTCTCAGTATTTTGGGTTTTAAACTCTAGGAAATGATGAATGCCTACTCATTTCATCCCTTCTACCTATACTATACTATGAAGCAGAAGGTAGTTTGGAAGTTTGTATTATTGCAATTGCAACGTGCTTCCTATATTTTCATCCTACGTAAAGCTGCTCGTTTTGAAAGTCATGAAGTTCAGATTCTGCATGACTGACAATGAGAACATATCACACGGTAGGTTTAACAAGCCTTTTCCCTGCTGTTTTGCATAAATCATTCTAGTACCCTCAAAATGAACATTTGTTCTACATGGCCAACCTGTACAAAAATAATGATGAATACTTTCATCATCATCATGAATTCTCATTTAGTATTTTACAAGTACGCACTTTACTTTTCTGCATTCATTTATAAACTACTGAAGATGAGCTATAGGCTACACTCTTATTTGGATCTGGGGAAGATACACTTTTTGTAGGTTTTAATTCCACGTTGGAATCATCACAGCGAATATTACAGTATTTTTTATCACGTTTCTTTCACATCCACCCACAGTAAAATTCATGATTGAATGGAAATACATCTACCATTTTATAGACTTGGGTTTTATTTTTATATCTTGCAGAATAAAAACAAAGGTTTCATCAACAAATGTAACCAGGCCTCTTGAATTTCCTTTGATTAATTATTTAAGCACTACTTGACATCAAATGGGAAATATTAAAATATTCAAATTCTCAAAGACAATAGATACTCGATGTTTCAAGTTGCAAAATTAAAATGTATTACAGATACAAGATCGCAGGTAGGACCACTTTAGGTGACTTAACTTGAGCTGTTGCTAACTGCGTTGTTAGAATTATTTTGATCTCAAAAGTCAAGAGCCGGCAGCTCACTAATAATATTTATTAAGGATGAGTTAGTAAAAGAGTCTTTCAAGTTTGATTATTAAAGGAAAAGTAAATACACATCAACATCAACTAAACAATTTCTTCGTATTATTATTCACTATTGAATTGAAATGTGAAAGTTGAAAATGCACCCGTGATGAAAAGAAATAATTAATAAAGACTTTTTCTCACATATGCTCGGAGTGAAAGGAGATGAAGCCGCAGTTCTAATGAATCTACATAATTCGAACGAAATAAAGATGTAAGTGAGCTTTTTCACGAAGGTATAGAACCGAGAGGAAATCACTTCCAGGGAAGGAAAGGAATGCTTTTCATCAATTTTTCATACCCGTGTGCACCCCTTGATCATATAGTGAAACTACGTCTTGGTACATTGTATGAAACGCTCTTTTATAATTTCTTCTTCACAAAAGTACCTCTCCATTCATCATTTAATGATGTAAATGGCAGAGCTGCCATTTACATGCTTGGCATAGAATATAAACTTAGAAACTTCAAACATTTTACAGGTAAAAAGGGTCAAAAGTTAAATTATTAAAGGATTTCATCTGCAGCTGCAGCGCAGTTTCTATATACTTGATTTGTTTACCTGAATCGTTTCAAATGGAATCAAAATATTTTTTAGAGTAAATATGATCTTTTGTGTAATGTGGTAAAATAAAACTGAAAAATACTTTTCTTTAGTACGCAGTAAACTTTTGAATCAGAGAGATTTAACAATTAAAATTTAACGAAACTATACTCAAACTTCTAAACAGTCAATTGGTATTGTATTTCAAAAAAAATCATAGTCTCAAAAAATCTTAACTGATTTTTTAAAATCACAGCTTAAGCTTCTTCTTAAGAAGTATAAAGTTCTAAAACTTTTTCCTTCCCAGTTGACAATTTACAATTACAAAAAAAAAACGTAAAAGGAAAAAGTTTGCCCGTAACTCGTTGTCCAGCCAGATTATGTAGCGGAAGAGTTTCAATGTCCTTCCTACCTTTAAAAGGATTTAAAGCATTATTCGAATTTCTACACCTAACTAAAGGAACGGACTAAACCAGCATAAAAGAAATTCTACTTACATCTCAACAGATTGTAGAGAGAGAGAAAGTAACGAATTTCGCAAATTCGTAAAGGAAGTGCTGAATCGAAGAAAGTGCTGGTTTGGTTGGCACTCGCACTATAAGGAGAGAGAATAGAGGAATAAAATAGGGATCATGCGCTGCCATTGCCAATCCAAAGTAAAAGCTGGGCTAACGCCAAAATATACGCAGAGTGGCAAAAAGTAACACCGATTACTTTAAAGGAATACACACATATCTATACGGAACTACTATTCTGATGTAATAATATATGGTGCATATGGTGTGGTATTGTATTAAGTTTTTAGATGGATCTTTGTTCTTCCTATGGTTTAGTTTTGTTATGAGAGCGTATGTATTTACACAACACGCTCGTCGTCTTAATCTCAGTGAAATGTGACACCTTATAGGTATTTTGGCTCGATGCAGTGTTGTTACTCAAAAAACTTCCAGAATTACAAGGGATTAGCTAGGGATTGAATATCTCAAATTGCGAACAAACTAAATTACTATTTTAGTGGAAAGTTTTGCAGTGAAGAAGAACAATGTAGGCTTGGGGCGTTTTTGGTTACTTTATTGGAGAGAGAGAGAGGGTTTTTAAGGATTTAGGATGGTTGTAGTTTGTAGTATTTTTTTGTAAAGGGATTTGATGTGAAAAGGCCATTTACACTCAGTTGCTTTTTATTAAGCTGAGAAATAACTAACAAGCCATTTTCTTTTTTTCTTTACTGTTCCAAAATTTTGTTTGGGGACAAAAAAAGCAAAATCAATATTTTTGCAAGTTTCGCTTAGCAAGCTTTTAATTTGGATACATCGTATCGTATATACTTTAGACATAGGCAAGAAAAGTCAACACGATTTTAATATTTTAAGGTGCATGACTTAAGAAATTAGAGGAAATTGCTACCTTAAAACACAACTGCATATATGTATGGCCAATAATGTCAGGCAAATAAAGCATAAAACTAATTTTGTGTAGAAAATAAAGATTTATGGGAGAGGAAAGCAAGTCTTATTAGGGGGTAAATTGAACAAACAATTGTAATTGATAATGATCTGGCCATTTTCCCTAGGAACTTTGTTCACTTTCTATTTTAAAAATGCATTAATTTGTACGTAGCTTAAATAACCTTGTGCAGTGCATGCAGCTATCTTGAAAGTAAATAAAAAATGTACAAGAGCATTATCATTATTAAATTAATCCTATACAAGTGTTAAATCATAATTAGTTAAATGATATTAGCATAAATTCTTCAAGTAAAATAATATTGTTGCAGAAACCAGATACAAAAAGTGCTAAAATGCATTAAAATAGAAGAATGATTGCATATGCAAAGAAAATATATCTTTGCATTCTTACAAGTCTAAAATATGATTCGAAAAGGTTATTTTGTTTCATGGATGCATTTTGCATCCAAGAATAAGTGTACTGAATGAAGATGATGATGATTTGTACAAATATAGAGAAGAAGCAACTACAAGGACAAACATTACATTAGTTGAAAGGATCACAAAGCCCTGCATCAACCATGCCTAATAATAATAGGGACGGACACTGAAGGAATGTGCATGGACTGCTGTCTATAATGTAACTTCACAGTATTACTTAAACTGATTCTAACTTCAACTCTCCGACTTTGAATACAATGTTACTCTACTATGCATTGTCTTCATCTCTCCAAGTAGGAACTGGCTGAACTGAATGCAAAGTTGGAAGTAGGAACTTTAAGAGAATAGTTGAACTCAAACGAGCAAAATGTAGCTTCCTCTATTCTATAATTCTATAAAGAATAGTATTTGGCAATGGGGAAAGACCACAGTGTGCTGAATTGAATGTGACTGAGAATACTTTGACTAAAACTGCAAACATTGGACTGGGCATGAGAAAGAAGAAACTCTCGTCTTTCTGTGGTGTGGCTAGCTTTTCTACACTGAATTGAATTCATGGCAAGTTGGAAGTTGGAAGTTATGCTATAAAATCCTAATAGTATTCGAATAGTATGAGAGAGTACACGGTACACAGGAGGAAAGAAAAGACTCTGTAGGATGCCGAAACCCGGGTAGTAGAATTGGTAGAAATCCGAAATGCTTCTTGCTCTCAGTTCAGTGTCAGTTTGAGCTTTGAACACACCACGGCTGGCGTTCCTTACACTAAAACTTACTCCAACGGGGTTCTTACAGAAGAAAATAATAATACTAAATAATAAAAATTATATAAAACCTGCGATTTATCATTGAATTGTTCCTTTCTCTCTTAATCAATCGACCATTACATATACAATCCAATCTATCTAGTTGTATTGTATGCACCCTACAATACCACCAACAATTACCAATTTGACTTATTTACTATTATTACCTGAGGTCTGAGGTGGATGCAGTTTGTCGATTTTCTTTCTGAAGGGGAAAAAATAAACAGAGAAATACAACAAAGTAAAATATTATACAACCTCCTGCTGTACTGTTTGTTACTTTGGAAGTGGCTAGACTATAGAAGAGAATATAACAATAATTCTTTTTATCTCCTCCTGGATTTGAGATCAATTTGTCTAGTCAACTCTAATTCACCCAGCGAGACTAATGCAGAGTGATGGTGAAAGTGAATTGAAAAAGAGGTATGAAAGCATAGCATAAGGTGTATGTATCAAAGTACTATTCTCAACAGTTTCGAGTATTAAATCAAAGGGGAACTCAAGTACTGAAGGTGAGTTTGTGATCACGAGAGTGAAAATAAAGTCAATCTGGATTTTCACTTTGGACAAACACCACACACTGACTATATATAAATAGATAGAAAAGGAAATACTTTATACTATTTCTACTCCAAGTCAAACAGACAGGACAGGGAGAGCTGATAGGTATTGAATCGGAATCGAAAGTGCTTGTAGCAAATTTCTGTGGCGAGTTGGTGAGTGAATCCGATACAGGAAAAAAGTCTAAAGTGAAGAGAGAGTAACATTTACTAATAATATTGCATTTCATTGGATTGGACCAAGCAAGGCAAACCAAACCAAGCAATTCACCCCATGAGAAGGGACGATCATCATCAGATTTAGATCTAAACCGATTCGAAGTTTCAAAGTGCAACAAATTCAAACAAAGTTGAATACTTTCTCTGCGTGTATAGATAGATATACACACTTATAATCTCTTCAAAGTGAATTAGGTCCAGAGAAAGTCCACACTGACGGGTTGGCTTTAACTGTAGGCTGTCCACCCACCTTCATTCCAATCTAACTAAATCCAACTCTTTCAACTTGAAATCTTGCAGTGACAGAACTTTATTTGTTTTTCGAGTCTGTACTTGCAACTTGTACTCTGATTATAAGGGAGAGTGAGAGACATACTTTGCATTAGTATGAAAGTATAGGGAGAATCCCACTGGGACGGAGAGGGTTATTACTCTAACAAGAAAGGAAGGACATAGTTCCACTTTCTCCATAATAATAAGGGGGAAAGTATCCGTAGGTATTTTAGTAGCAGGACGAGAAGAGACTTGCGACCAGTCCAATCCAGTCCAGTGACAGACAGACCAGACCAGTTTGTCCTTCGATGCATCGTGCAACACAAAGTTAATATAAGAGTGTCTCTGTGCCCCAAACCAAACGCTTGGAACTTTCACTTCACTCAGAGAGAGGAATGAGCCTTGAGATTTCCAGAGTTTGGAATTAACTCTCCTTGGCTAAATTAAACATTGTTGAGACTTTGCAATCTAAAATTGCTGCATTCTGTACAAGAAGAAAAGCTCAGGGACACTTTATAAGGGAATGTATTTATGTGAGTTTGTTGTATACGGAGATTTTACAAGATAAACTAAAAATACATGGGAAGATTAAAGGAACGGAAATCCTTTAGATTGTCAACCCTGAGGAAATTCAATTTACTCTGTATTATAAAGTAACTCTATTCCCTCCGATGTGTGTGGTTCGTTTTACCCTTCCATTATAAAACACTTAAAAAGCCAAGTGTCATCCGTATATGTTATTATAAAAATGTTTCATTCTCATCTAACCCAAGAGTAAGATTGACAATAGAGAAAAGCTATAAAAAGTCTTGGAAGTGGCCTGTGGGTGAGTATATTATATAGTAGACGGATACGTACCATACCATTCCACCTTTCATTTGATATAAAAGGACATTACCCAACTTTGATAATATAACTATTATGATGTAATAATCCTTTTATCATAAAGGAGATCTAATCAGGTTTTTCCTTTATAAATGCTGTTGCTGCTCGCTACTCTTAAATAAAGTTGTTGGATGATAGAAATATTACAACTTGGCAAGTGACACATACACACACTAATAGAACACTTTAATATCATAATAAAGGTTTTTGCGTGTTTTTCTTCTCAACTTTATTGCACTTCGAACTAAAAAGGAAAGAAAGGTTGGGACTAGTCTACACAGACTAAAATTACCTTAGGCTACAAAGGTAATATTCTCTACTTCTTGTCTGTAATAGTGGATCGAGTCGGTGGTAACAAACAAAAAGGAACGTAAGAAAAAAGGAAACATTTCTTGAAGAAGTGACATTAAGTTAACTTACGTAAGGTGATTGAAAATGATCGTTTAAGACATCAAAAATCCGTTAAATTCATTTGACCGGAAGTAAATATCCTTTGACTTATTCCTGTCATTGGGAAAGCGTGTAGACGGGCATTTGTGACAGAAGTCCATTACCATTATTAATAATTGTTATTATCCCCCTGTATCTGACTGGTTTGGCTTGGCCTGGCTCCCCTTCGTCTGCGAGTTGGTGTCGGTGTGACTGTACTACTGTAGACAGTCGGGGGAATTTACTGTAAATACAATAATAATATATTGTACATGACCTAACTGTCAACTTTACTGTGTCGACAAGACAGTGCTAGGTAATAATCGTAAAAAATTGTAACATTTCTGAACGAGTGCATTTTTTGGTCGTCGTAAAAATTTACACCATATTGGTTTGGTGATAAAATAACGCACACCACACCACACCGCTTTATCTCCATTCCGCCCCTATAGGAAAAAAGTTAAAAAGTTGAACTAAAATCTTAAACTATTATAGGTGCGTAGGTCTTATTAAGATCTGTATTAGGTCTGTTTTTGCCATCATCATCATTGAAGAACAGAAAAGAAAACAAAGAGTAAATTAGAAAGTTGATACAATTAAGGACAGATACTTGTAGAGACAACAAAACACAATTGTTTTTGCAAACGTAGGAAATTGCTATTATGGGCAAAGAACAAATAGTTTTGGATCTGCAATTATTTTATTTTGTTGGATCAACAAAGACCTAGAAGTCTTTGCTGTGCTAAAAAAACCAGATCTTTTTAAAAGACTTAATTCCAAGCTAAATTTTCTGATTAAGGAGAAAGTTTCGTACAAAACACTTAATCTTGTTAGCAAAAGAAACCAAACCAGACCACGGTGAATCTGTACAATTGCTAAACTGCGACTATATATAGCAAGGAAAGGAAAGAGGTTTTAGAAGTAAACTCGTCTTTTAATAAAGCCAGACACTTCTCTCAGACTTTCACTCCATCAGCCAAGTTCTACATCAAGAAAAGTTGTATACATACTAAATACCCGGGTATAGACTGGAGAGAGTGGGATATAAGAAGACAAATTTGTGTTGTCAAGTTAAAAAGTGAAAGCTCTTAAACAATTGCGAGGGATTGTCTCATTAATAATTCGAATTAAGTTGGCAGCCTATCAACTCAGATCAACTTGAACTTAACTTTCTTCAACAAAATCTACTTCACTCTTGACTTGACACTTTATACTTCGTTGCCTACTCTAACTCTTTCTACACGAGAAGAAATAAAAAAAATAAAAAACCAATCACTACCTAAAAGTAGTAGGGAAAAAGTTGGAAAACATTTATAAATAAATCTGTTGTTTTGAAAAACATACAAAAAATACAACTTTCGGTCAAGGATAAATCCTATCTATCAATTTAATTCCCTCCAGATCAGACTCAACCAGTTCTCAAGTTAAAATATTTATGTGAGAATTTTGTACTCTTTTATCGACATTTGTTCTTACCTTCGTGTATACATTTGTAACGGTGTATTATTGTCACAGGGAAATAGAAAATACCATAGGAAAAATTTTTCCTTCTAAAAATATAAAACTTTACTAGCACAGAAACAAGCGTAGAATTTTCTAAAAAATTAAATCACATTTGAAAACCTTTCATTCTGATGGACAATAACCTACTTTAGGAGGACACAGAAGGTTAAATTAAATTAATAAATAATTCATCATGCAGTCGAATCCAGGTTCAGGTTTGCCCCTATGTGGAGATTTCGGCTTGTCCAAGCCACTTCTTATTCTCATTCTCATTTCTGCAATTTCACAATGGACGCCAACAGGTAAGAAAGACAATTGTTGTTTATTTTTTATTTCTAGGTGTTTAAAGTACATTTGACAATTTCAATGCAGCATGATTCAATGATTGCAGCATTGAGAAACTGGTTTGGTTTCCCTATTACTTGGTAAAAAGTAATAGTGATAGGATAATATCATGTTCTTTTATTATAAACAATGGTCATGCTGACTTGCCTTGTTCTTAATAATAGGTATATCTCTGGAGGGTTTTTTTGCTAATGGAGACATTAGCTTGTTAATGTTTCTACGAATTGGGCTGTACTAGACTTTGACGCTGGAATAATATTAGGAGAGAGGAATACATGTTCTGAAAATTCGCTTCGTGTATTGCAAGGGTAGTGTTACATATTACACATATACAAGCCATAATGATAAGCTATTATCTATAGTTTACTTACAACTTACACTACAGTATTAGTAATACTGCGGGAGTGTAATGACTAATGGTGTTTGGATAGGATACCTGTCATAGCCTGCGTTGTCTATATTTTATTGTATTATAGTATAAAGCTATATAGTGGAAGTGGACTGGACGTCTATCAAACAAAAACGACCTTTAATTGTCTACAATTTACTGAAAAAATTTGCACCGAGGACTTGTTTTTGCTTTTAGAGGTATAATTTGGAACCCATTGTGCGTGTGTAAGTGTCACGGCATGGAGCTTGTACTCGTGAAATATTAATACCTATCTATAGAGCTTTTGCAGACTTTGGTGGAATAAAGCTCGCTGGATTGGATTTCCGACTAGATGCAATTCGATTGCTTTTGTATTGTGTATGAACGGGCAATAAAGACTGAACACTTTTAGAGAACTTTGTGAAGGTGTATGTGTATATGACATGACACCTAAGAGCAATCTTTTATTTATTACAAAATGAGTTAATAACTAATACCCGGGGAAAAGGAATTTAGGACACCTGAAGAGACGGAAATATGGTGCATTTTAAGGTGAAAAGATAATAAGCGTGATTTAAAAATTTTAAAAATGAAAGTTTCAACAATCGTACAGTTTACAAAATGATTTTAGCGAAGGAACGAAGTCAGTATAATGAACTATTTTGACCTTTAAGACATAGCAGTTTATTAGGTGCTTAGTTGTTCTAGTTATTGTAATATTTGCACAAGTTGGAATTTGTGTATATGAAGAAACTATTATTAACTTGTGAATGAATCAGTCATCAGTTTATTTCCTTTGTACATCGGATAAGAAATGTCAGCATTTATAATTCAGTTGTATTAATATTGATAAATTGATTACGTCAGCGTCGTGTCATGGCAAGGCTACAACTCAATTCAATCGGAATGGACACGCTGATCCAAAATTAATTTAATCAATCATTAATAGGTTTAATTAAACGCTATGATGACCTTTTCAGAAAAATAAAATATGCATTATTTTGGCGTGGGAAGTTGTGCAAAATTATTCAGCTCCCTAAAAATATTTTGTTAGCTAAATTGTCCACATAGGAAAGCATCTTGTCTTGTCACCTGTCACCCCTAATATAGTATGTGTACAGTGTGTAATATATAGTATGTTCGGTAAGGTTCGGTCAAGGTGCGCTCTAGCCAAATGAACATTTCTTATCAGTTTTGCATGCAAATTTTCTTATACCTACAACATTAGGACGGATGTCCCACTCCACCGCCACTTTTTGTACTGACAGACAAACGTTCGTTATAAGATATTTCGATAAGAAATGTTGAATATGTAACAAACAAGGCGACTTTTCACAAGTTATAAAACCCAGTAGAAAGCTTAAAGCTAGAAGAAGGAGAGAGCCCTTTTGTTTACGTACAAACGTCTGCCCATAAATCTATCACTTGTTTCTCTCTTCCAACCACATTGGACTTTCTGCTTTCTCCCAGATCCCCAACCAGACTAGCTAGTTACATAGTAGAATTCTAGATGCATAAATAAGTTTAGGGAACTTTCATTCAAATTCTCCTGGGATGATTTATGACTTGACATCGTAATCAACTTTGGGAGAAAACGTCTCCAATAAAATTTGTAACTGTTCAATTTCCCTTGTACATCGTACACGCTTGGCGTATGGATGGAAAAGAGAGAAATCAGGTCAGAACAGAACACAACCTAAAGAGTTGCTATCCCCTCAAGAACTACCAAAAAGTACATGAGTAGAAATATAAGAGTAGTAAGTAGCAATGTGTGTATAATAGTAACTCATACTATAATTCCTGGCAATACTACTTTCTCTAGTCTTAATCATGCATAAATCATTCACCGTGGAGAGGAGAAAGGCTTCAATTCCAGATTGGTCTCTGATCGTTGATACCACTTTATACTTTCTTCACTGATGGCAGGGAGAAATTCCCCAAATTGCTTTTATGATGATCCCAAGAGATTTTCAGAAACATGGATTCTGGGTTAATAGAGTTTGTGTCACACAGCTTCCCTATTGAATGCACCTACAGATTGCGACCAGACCAGGCCAATGAATAGAGTATCGTATATAAATACTCTAAGCTTTTAGGCGTAGGTATGACTCAACTGCCTAAAATCTCAAGGAAAGCAGGTATGGATGATGTATTGTACTATATCTTTGCTATTCTGATACAAATATGGAAGGCTATGTATAATACACGGTATGAAAAAAAACATCGGAGGAAATGATACACCACATTGATACTTTGATGTTGAATGTTGAAATGTTACATGTTACTGATGTTACCACTACTGCCGGTGTAGGTATAAGAGTAACAAGGGGTTTATCTTGTACTTGTACTTTGTTTGTACTACTACTGCAGTCAGTACTAAAGTAAGCTGTATGAGAAATAGAGGATGGAAGACCTTGAAGATCATCGCTTTGTTTCAATAATTCAAAACATGTCTATGGCCAGACTAGATTTTTCTAACAACTGAACAGAATGTTTAATAAGGGTAGATGGACTAGAACCAAGGAAGATTTAGGGTTAGGTAACAAGAAATATTATACTTGTATATGCTTTAGGCATCATTTCTTCTCGTTTGTACGGCACATGTCGGCAGTCTTCTACCAGTCTACGCTTGTTTGTTTGAGGTCATAAAAATCTCTAATCTGCATCACTTGCCAAAGTTCTCACAACCCATACACAGTGTTTTGCAGTACCTTTTGGGTTTGCACTCTGCAGTATTTTTCTAACACATTTAGACTAAGGAATCTTAGAATAGCTTAAGAAAGCCTTTTTCCTTAAGTTAGTAGAGTAGACCTTCTTGCTTTCACTGTCCATCTAACTGACACAATCGGATGGAACAGACTGAAGGGAAACTGTCCATGTCATTTCTTATGTAAGCGTTCATTTATTCATGAATCCATCACGAGCCGAGTAATTTTTCCCTTGTTCTGCGTTCCTTTCTTTGGCTGTAGTTTTCAAGGTGAATTCCACAAAAAATGGGAAGAACACCTGGAGAAATTCCAAAAATCACTGGAGGAAAAACTCTTCATGCAAAATGGGATTTGGTTGGGAGAGATTGTTGATATTACTTGGAGAAGTGGAAGATAAAGAAAGGCAAGGCAAAGCCAAGCCAACTATTTTACCACTTGGTTTTTATCCTTCCTTACTTTATCATAATATAGGGATAAAAATGTGTTTTTCTAAGACATTGTACTGGGAAAGGGGTTTAGTTACCTATAGAGGTTGGATAAGATGTTTCCTGTTTTTGAATTTAGACAGTTTCTTTAAAAATTTTAAAATCCTTTGGGAAAGTTGTAAGGAAATCTTTAGGTATTTGTTGTTAAAGTTGGAGACACTTGACTGACTTTAAATTTGTAATGGTGGGTCGTTTTAGTAAGCTTTATGTAAATATGGTCACAAAATTAAATTGTTTTCAACATTGCAGATAACTATAGCTTAGGTATATTTTACGAAACAAGTTTTGTCGTAAATGTCAATTGTTCTTGCGCTATTATAACCTTGCATAATTAACACTTAATAACCTTTTTGCTAAATGTTTAATAAACTGGCCTTTCATTACATCAAATACCAAAAATAGTATCTTATGATAAATTGCTTAAAGCTTCAATTTGCAAAAAAATGTTTTATCACTGCTTAACCTAGAAAAAAATTCTAGCAGAATAAGTCTGAATAAGTCTCTTTTGATAAAAACCACTTAGCGTAGAAAATAACAAAGCGCATTTTAAAATGATAACTGAAGTGGAAAGGCTTACACGAGGAATGAGGAATCATAACCATTGAGAAGCGTAATATGATTAGCTTTCATACTAATACTCTTTCGGCATTCATATAAAAAGGATTTAGTGAATTTACTCTAGTGTATTTTTTATCAATTTAATTATTTTTCTGTAAAAACTGAAATATCTCTCATATTGCATTTTTATCCTTATAATTTCCTTTATTCCTGGAATAGGCAAAAAAATTTTCCAAAAAATTAAGCATTATTTTTTTCTTGCAGAAAAGAATATAAGTTGGAAAAAAATCCCTTGGGTGCTTAAATAGTTTGAAAGTCAGAATATCATCACCTACTTGATGGATGAAAATGTTCAGAAGGAACTGTCTGTATGATCTGATCTGATGATAGTTGAAGTAGAAAGACCGATGGTTTCTCCCTCTGCTCTTAAGCTTGTATATGTATAGTTTTGGGTGAATTGTGGACTCTCGAGAGTTTCCTTCGTACCTTTTGAATAGAGAAGAAATGATATTATGATGGGATTTGAATTGATATGGGAAATGATGATGGAGAGGCGTTTTGGTCTTGAGTCTGAGTCTTGGTTCTTACATCTCTTAAGATGAAATGTAAGGTGGGGAGGAATAGAAAGTCAATTCCTTATATAAAAATATATATTATTAGATTTCATTTGACTCTTTTTCTCCCTTGTGGTGTGGATGAAAAAAGAAGTGAAGATCAAGATCTTCTTGTATGAAATTCAGATATTCAGAATTCAGATGAAACGGCTAAACATAAAAGGGAAAGTAAAACTACTACTTTAAGATCCACCCAGTACAAGGAAATCATTGACGTAAATTGAATGGTGGTGCATGAGAAAGGTGAATTGAATCTTTTTCTTCCGAGATATCTATACTTATCTGATAGTCCCTTGTATTTTGGTGGTCTGGCCTTAAACGAGGTCGTTTTGATGGTATGGTGGTTGTGTGCATACTTTAAAATTGATACCAGACCAGATCCGATGCATATGAAGATATGAGAAGGTCTTCATGTGAGGAAGTTGGATGTTGGAAATCTGCAAGATTTGACTTCCAAGATGATCGGCTTTGGCTTTTGGATATGGAGGTTTGGGTCCTCCCTCTCTTTAGGTTATGTTATTATCATCATCAAATTGATAGGTAGCTGCCTAAAGGATATGGAGAGGATATCTCCCCCCAAAAAATATCTATTGAGATAAGCAAGTAGATTGGAGAATGTAGTTGAGGATGGATATGGGCTCCGGTTGAGTTGAAGTTTGCAAGCATGACTAGGTAAGTGGAAATAAATATTGATTTTTGACAGGGATTCACTTTAAGGACCAAGTTACGTACCTTCCAACCTTTATTTTCCATGGTGGGAGACGAGTCGAGACTTTCACTTTAGTTATGTCGTAATATTCTATCGGTGGAATGGAACAGTTAGTAGATTGTTCAGCGATAGAATTTACAGTACAGTACAATCTTGTTATATAGGGAGAGAAGGCTTAAGTTTAAATTGAATGGTGTGACAGGATTTATGGACTAGAGAGAAGAGAGAAAATTGTTTCAAATAGGTAGGTTGACAATAAGCAGATTTATGTACGTATAGCTAAAGTATAGTTTAGTAGGTTTTCGTTCTCAGGAATTGGATGGATGGATATGGATAGTGTTGCATATTGCAACTAGTAAATATTAATTCGGTAGGAAAATGTTGCTTTCTCATGTGAAACTCGAATTATACTTTGCAAGTAACGAATACCACGTACAACACAAGTTGTAAGCTTTATAATATTAAAATTGTGTACAGGGAAAGCTTGTGGTTTGCAGTTTGGGCTAAATACATTATAAAATTGCTACGTTTCATGGTTTTAGGTTGTTAATAATTACATAAGTGAAAATTCATGGTAGATGTAGTAATGACTTAAGTAATAATATTAATACTACCTCTGAGGTAATATTAAATATATCGGCTTTTAAAGTTTGAACATGGAGAAAGAACTTGGATAATTTTATGTATAATGTTTAAATTCGCATAGCTTTACATGCTTTCGAGAGTACTACAAGATTTTGTGGTATATGGTGTTGAATGGTGAAAGTGCAACCTTTTATGGAATGCATTAACATTAACTGTAGTAAAAATGCATGTAACGTATTCATTTTACTGCGAGATAAGATAAGATATAAGAAAGTTGGCAACTTTTATACATTTTATGCATATTATCTTGAGATAGGTGAAATGGAGAAAGTGCACATACCCACACCACAATACAATAGAATAGGTTGAAGATCAAACACAACGTTGCACTGCACTCAAGGATGAAGCCCAAGATCAATAGCAATATAGACTGCAGCAGTGCTGTACATCGTACCTTATACTATACATCGAAATATGAAGAATGAAGTAAAAAGTCGACATCCAACATCCACCGACATGCGAACAATCTACGCAACTATAAATATATAAAAAATATACAAGGTGAATGAATATACCTGGCAGGGTAACCTAAGCAGATTATGAACTTCTTCTTATAGAAAAAGGAATCCTAGCCTGGCCTGGCGTGTCTTTCTTTGGTTCAGTCATTCATTGAGTACAAAGTAGAACCTCCGACCTGACTTCAATAACAAATGCCTCGATGATGCAAAACCCAATAGTGACTTTCTCTTTCTTTCACCAAACCTAGGAAAAAAGAGAAAGTAAGCCGGCAACCTTTTTGCTACCAAATTTGTGCCATGCCATGCCATACCACTATGACACTTTCTCTGTACTGTACATTACATACCTCTCTTCAGCAAAGACATCGACCGTTGCTTAATTTTTCTCGTAGACTGTCACTCGGTTCGGTTTATCATACCAAAGCCTATAGCTTATAGTTTAAAGTTGGAAGTAGGTTCAGGCTAAAGTTGTATTTGTAGAGAGACAGCCACTTATATATTTGGTATCAAGACGTACCTCCCTGCATCAACTTTCTATAAAGATAAAAGACATTGTGAAGTGAACTTCAGGTTGTCATCAGTCCGTCGCTCTGTCTCATCTTCCTCTCATTTTCATTCCTTTGTACTTTTCCTAATATTCTCTATATTGAGCAAGGTAGAACTTCGTTTTGTTATTTACAAGGCCTAAAGATAGTGCCTATGGTCTTGAGTAAGGTAGATTTTAAAAGACTGGAGTTTTGTCTCTAGAAAATAAGCCTGTCTCTGCTTGAAGTTAGTTGTATGACTCAGTTTTAAAGCTGGAGTATTTTTAAATATACTTAATAATATTCCTTTTATTTTCTTTACTCTGTGTCCTTCTATGTATTTTAGGTTGTATAAATATTTCTTCATTTTTATTTGAATAAATCTGAATCTTTGTGTCTAAGTATAAAAGATTCTTATATAAAAGGTGATTTAAGGGAAAGTTTTTAAATGTTTATTGCGAGGGAATGTTACATAATTGATGGTGTTTAAAGTAAGTTAGAAAATCAAAAACACTCAAGAATGCCATTCGTGAAATGTTTTAAAATTTGAAATAAAATTGACATAAAACACCGTCAGTTAGCTTTTAATATATACCAAACAACATTCCCTTTTGATAAGTCAAGTAAAAGTGGAATGCTTAGGATAAATATATAGTCAATAGTGAAAGGAGTTTAGTAAAAAGTAGTGAAAGCAACCGTTGCTTTCACGTCAGATGCTTTCAGCATCTCTTTTACTATCGTACCTTCTACTTTAATAAGTAATCCAAATCCAAGCTTCTTTTCTAATTCAACTTTAACCTTCATCTTCTTCAACTCTCTCTCTCTCTCTTGGAGAGTTAGCTCAAGATGTATTTCTACTAATTAATATTTTATCCTCTTTGTAACCCTATGGTTCTTTTAAATAACGTAGGTATAAACATACCTATGCTATATTATAAGTATAATTAAAATCACTAACGTAAATTTTCTCCGGAAAAAGTATACTTTACTTACTTGTATATTTAGAAATTAATTGTTTTTCTTCTTGTGTAAGGCTCTTTCATTTATTTTAAATTCAGCTTATTGCATTTTTAAAAATGATTAGAGCTTTGGCTGAACGTCGCAGTAGTTTTCTGGAAATGGGAAACAAATTAAAATGTTAAAAAATCGAAAAATTACTGAAATTAAAACATTATTCTAGATTTAAATTTAGACTATTAAAACACACACTGATTTCCGTCTCTACTTATACAACACATGGCTAATTGCTCTGCTGTTCTAAAAACAATTATACCAATTCACTCTTCAAAGTAAATGCATAATATAAAAAAAAATGAAATCAAAAGATATAGAATCAAAGCGTTGAAGCGAATGCTGTGGCATATAAATTTTAAATGAAATCTGCAGTTTAAAGTAGCTAGCTTATTATCTCAAGGGCATTGACTAGTAAATGCATACCGAATCAGATTTCAGTTGAATTGAAAATGTGTATCTCTCTAACTAAGCGTGAATGATACATACTGCCAGTTTTGCTCACTTCATTAAATAATACCCTTTGAAACTGTGAGTTCCACAATGCATGTATGAAATTGTCAAAGTAAGATAATTGGGTGTCGTCTCATGCCTGTCTTGTCTCCCTATTCCATCTCAGATTGATGATAATTGAATACTGCCATTGGTAACTGTGACTGCTGCAATTATTCCATCCTGCATATCCCATTATTCCTCTCTATAGGAATTGTTAAGTGTAATAAAAGTAGCGAGTTGAAATTTGGAATTTGATTTGTAATTCGAATTTCGAATTTCACTGCAAAGGAGTGAAATGAGGCGTGAAGATAATCTTCTAAGCAAAGGGGTGACAGTCTAAATTTGAGGGAGAGTGAAGCTCTTTCTAATCAAATTATCAGCTTCCGTGACAATCGGCAGTGGTGGTCTGGTCTGGTCGCTAAGGCAAGTGTACGAAATTAGGAAATATCAGAGGGGAGCTTTTGGCTTTGATGCAAAATGAGGAGTTTTAATGTTAAAAATCATGAAATCATGTGACTCTGCCTAATGCTTGTACAACGTAGGATTAACATCATAACATCTATACATTATGATGGTGATAGGGAAAGGAAATGATTGTGGGAAGAGTAGTGAAAGTAATGATGATAATGATGATACTGCTTATGGGACTACTTACCAACACTTTAGAACCTAGGAACAATCATCTTTCCCCACCACTTGTTATTCATAATAGATATTTTGATAGATATTGCATTATGTGCAAGAGAACAGATAGTTCGATGAACAATCCCTAGCTTGAAATTACTTTCACTCAAAACCTCACATAGATTAGCATCGTTTCGTTGGTGTTGGTCGAATTGTTGTAAGAGTTTTGATAGTCTATTTGAGTAGTGTTTATATTTGATGGGTGACTTCTTCCTTTTTTGTGTGTCTTCCTTTGGATTTTATAGAGAAAATTGTGTAGGTAGAGGCGTAAGAAAATTCTGGCCACATTTAAAACTAGCATTAAACAGATATTGCTGGTTCAGTTGCACTTCCGGTTTATCCCTTCCGGGTCAAGTGTAATTCGTCCTTTAGATTTTTATTAGACAATTCGTCGACTAAATGGGGCAAGTGCTTTTTGGACGTCCTCTAAATCTGAAATTTTTTTAAAAATTCGAAATTCGAAATAATTAAAGCAAATTTAGTATAAGGTTTGTGGACAGTCCATAATAGGCACAGTAGGAGTGAGTAGGACTATGTCCAGTCGACCAGTGTTGACTAGAGGCTAGTACAAGGAAGATAACCAAGCTATAATTTGAGTGAAAGGAAGATCGGTACTAGGGGGATTCATGTGGAGCTGATAATAGCCTTGTTGATGAGAACTAATAATATTCCATCCCCTCGTTTTACCCTAAAACAGGGCTTTAATGTATTTGATATAATCATCTAAACGAGCTTTCCTTCCTTTCAAAACTGAGAGTATTTGCATGATACTTTGTACTAAATCCTCCTACATTGTTATTCCAATGGGATATTTTGCAATGAATGGATACTCTACGTTTAAATAGTTACCTCTTACACTTCTCATCATGATCATTCATTTTATACCATCAAACTCGCCTCTTTACTTTCCCTCACATTTTATAACACTTTAAACATTTTAGCAATCTTCCTTTAACTGTACAACTAGAGTATGAATAAGGATAGACGTAATTTCGTAATATAATATAATATAATACTTATATAATAAAATCTGATTTACTACTATGCTTTCTCGCCCATTGGAAAGGCATAATGGGTTGTTATTGATGGAAATTAGCTGGGTACAAAAGAGCTCGTCTTATCAATATCGTCCCTGTCAGCTTCTCCTGTCATCTTTGAATCAAAAGGAAATAAATGGACAAATAATTGCTGTTGGTTCTTTAAAGCAATTTTAAGTTCAATGGGATGCTTGTTTACGATGAAATTCCAAAACATCATTTTACTACACTCTCTTTTAGTTTCGATTCGACTGTCATCATTTGGCCTTCAATGTTTCAAAAGCATTACGGAACGTTATATAAAAGGGCCAATAGATAAAGTCTTCTATAGTTTCTAGAATGTTCCTTTAGATGTTTAATCTTGTATTATACTTTAGATCTAAAATTAGCAAAAGCTTCAACCGTTGTTTTATTTACATGGGGCTATGGAAATTTCTCATCGTTATATAAGTGCTTTAGAAAATACGTTATGTAATACAGAATCTCTAATCTTATTTCAATTACTTAAAAGGTAAAACAATCAAACATAATTGTTTTCGTAGCTTTATGCACACATACAGGGCTGTCGGAAATGAGCGCTAAAATGGGATTTTTTCCAATGATATTCTTATGGGACTAAAAAAGATGTTGTTATAGAAACCAGAATGGTCAATTTAAAATGCATGTCTTGCATTGTAGCGTTCATTTCCGACCGCCCTGTATATGTGCGTTAGAATAGCCAAACATATCAAGCAAACATTTTGCTATACCGAATGGCTTAAGGACAATTGTTTCTAATTAATCATCAAATAATGAAATTACGTAACATGCAATGTGGTTTTTAAGGTACTATTGACATATGATATGACAATGCATTTTAGGTGAAGAAAAAACCTCAGGTAAAAGTTTACTGATAGAAATACTTGAAATATTCAAAATTCAACGATTTTCTCCAAAATTCCACTCAAAGTTTCGGGTTATTGAGTTATTGCTTCATGTACCAAATCCAAATCTGAGGGAAAACGCATCATTAAATTTAAATACTCATCATTTTATTTTAAACGAAGGCAAAGGTTATGTAAGTTTTCTTTAATATTATTATATTTACGTAAGCTTAAGCTTGTACTACTATTATTAAGGGTAGATTTTTTTAGACTGCTCCTCCAATTTAGTGAAAGTTTGTGAATTTTTCTATAGCTAAATGTAAAGTCTGGAAGAGGGTAAATGGTGGTAATAAATGGATAAGTGTAGAAGGGCGTGAAATTTTTCTGGTGGGTGCTTCCTGGCAATACTTCCATTCCAGTAATAATGGTAATGGTACAAGTGTGGAGAAATACTATTATAACAACTCTCCTCAGCTTAGCAATACTATTAGTGTAGTAGCCCTGCAGTGTCTTTCTTCTTTTAGGAGTTGTACTCACTTTTCCATGTAATAGGAATAATAGCCAAGTCACACATTCATACATACGTACTGTGTAGTGTAAGGTAAGGGAAGCTTGTGAGTTCTCCAAAGACGTCAGAGTGACTCAAGTCAAGCAGTCAACTGACTTTAATTCATATGAGATGGAATGGAAAGAAGTGGAAGTCAAGTTATATTCAGCCAAGCCAGGAGATATTCTTTAGAGATATCTTTTCTGCAGATGAAAAAAAATTCAACCGAAGAAGGAACCCAGGGAGCCAAAGCACTTATTGTCGGTTTAGTCCGATTTCTCGGTTTTAGCTTTCTGCAGGCAGAAAGGACAGAACAGAAGAGAATGAATGAATATACAGAAGAAGAAAGTACACAGAGGAAGAGAATATAATATTCTCTATAGGATGCGAGAAGGACAGCTTGAGGAGCACATTGGGATTGGGACAAGGAAGCAAAGGGACATTTAAAGGAAAGAACCCGGGTATTATTATGTATTTCTTGGAGACCCGTGTGGGTTCCTTCCATCTTCTTCTTCATCTCAAGTCACCAAAAACCTTATTTTCCGTCCGTCTAACTAAATCTATCCATTTCTTTCTTTGTCCAACTCTCCTTTTTTCCTCTTTGGCTAAAACGTACAATTTCAACCAAGTCAGTCAGTACGTACTTCACCACCACTGCCACTGCCACTACTGCATCCAATGAGAGAAAGCAGACATTCCTTTCTTACTTACTTACTATCCTCTATCCGACCGATCTCTATCTCCAATGTCTGCCTGTCCTTTGCTTACAAAAGTAGTTTTTTGCCAACTTTTCCGCAACTCTGCTCACAGATCTTTCTCCTTTACTGTGAGATCATACTTTTACATATATAATACTTAAGCCACTTTTCCTCGATTTTTTTCTCTTTTTCTGTGGGTAATATCTGACTCTGAACGCAGGATATTATATTATATTATGGTCATGTGCATATACTATACATACTTTAGTGTATATAATATGAGTTTTTGAAATTTACTGTTTGGTTTGGTTTCGCTACTACAACATATTTAACATTGAGTGATGGGATAATCCCTCACTTTCTTATGTTGTATTAGGAAGTTTAGTTATATGAGTAGAAGATGAAAGTGCGTTAAAGTGTAAAAACCGCTTGAGTGGCTAACTCACCCTGAACCATACTAAGTCCTTGTTAAGAAAAGTTTTGAAAGTTTTTTAGACTTATATTATATAAGGACCTTTTCCAACTGATATACGTTATCTTCTTACACCATGTGGGGGAGTATGGGGGTCATGTTTTGTGCGTAAGTCTGACAATGAGCCAAGTAAGAGTACAGTACACTTGGATGCAGCTACATTACTTACTTATTTCCGTAGGTTTAAGAATTATAGAATTTCCATAAAATTTAATTTGGTTCCGAGATTTTTCTAAGGATTAGTCACATCCACGATATTACGTATAGGCACCAACTGGTTTGGTATTCTTCTACATACTTTCCTTAAACAAAGTTTCTTTCTCATTATTTTAACCCTTTATAATGGTTATTTGAATTCTGAAGCCAATAAGCTCTTTAGTCTGGTAGTAAAAAGGTGGTGGTTGTATGTACTGGTGATGCTGTTATTACCAGCATTCTTCTATATTGATGATGTCTTATAAGTAAGTACTTCTGTTCAGCAATAAAAAGTAAACGCATAAAGGAAAGAAGCTACACCGTGAGATCCGATTTAATTGCCTTCGGGTCGGGTGCTATTTGATGGACGTTTCAAGTCTATTTCAAGGGGCGACTATAGTTCTCAGATGTTGTCTATAGGTATTATATTAGAAAAGAGAAAGAACTCCGGTACTGTGCTTAAGCCTCAATGGGAGCAATTGATCCCTGGTGCCTCGTTGAATGAGACTATTTTGTACTTTTGATCCAGGAGTGAGCTCGTTCAAGAAACTTTTAACGGGTTTTATTACTTCGTTTAATAATGAGAGCAGCGGGTTAAAATAGCTGAAATGATCACGCTCCGAAATTCCCCATTTCACACATTAAAACTCATAGTCATTTTCAAAGACTTACTTTGGTAAAAAAAATGAAAGCTTCATATTATAATAAAGCGGTGCGAGTGAGAGACTTTCATCACACTTTCCATAAAATATAATATAGTCACCCTGTATGAGTGAATTTTGTGTTGTTCTCTATGTTGTATTATTATTATAAAAAAATAAAATGATGGCCCATGCATGAAAGAATGTTGAGAGTTTGAAAGTGAGAGGTTGAGTTGGGTTGGGTATAAGAAAAGTGACTTCTTTTTGTGGCAGACATAACATTCTTCTTGTAATAATATCCAGATTTCATTTGCATACTTTCACATCTTCTTCTAGTACTCATTTCACATAGTTCATGGTTTCCTGCATGAGTTGCTTGAACAATTTTTAAGAATCCTGGTACTTTTTGTGTACTATACGCTTAAAATGTACTTTGTTGTATTATAAGACTCGTATTATGCTTTATGAGAACATTCAAAGTTGGGATTGTGTAAGAAAGTAAGAATATAATGTGATGTTTAAACGAGTACTTTTTCTTTTTATACTGGAGGAACATCCTTTGTTGTAATAACTTGAGAGTAATGTTTTGAAATGGTCTACTTGTTTACTATCAATTCACTCAAAACAAAAGACTTCTTTCACTTTTACTCTAAAGGGTAGAATATACATAATAGGATGTGTGTATTATTTTCTATTGTATTTTGGTACCTACAGAACGTGCACATTCATAACTGGTATGTTTGTGCTAGAATCTATTCAAATCCATTTTAGTTAAGTATGTAAACTAAAACTACTACAGTAGAGAGATGATACTATGTACACTATTTTTATTTTACTTTTAGTTCCTGTCCCTGTGTATTTTTTTCTTTTAACGAGCAATGCGGACTTCTTGATTTGAGTAGAGTGGATTTCTATTTTCCTACCATTTCATCCTTTTTCTAAACTCATTCTGTAAGTACTTGGAATGGAATATAAAGGTTGTTTTTGGAGAAGATAAAAATGATTTTGAAGCATACGTTTAACTTATTTTTAGGTAATTTGTTTCGAGCATGAATGCTCTACTATGTTGGTGAATAAAATGAGACAGTATATGTTATGTTCTGCTTTTATTTGAATGATATACTTGTCAAGCTGTTTACTATAGTGAAAGGTTACTTGAATAACATATTGACATTTGTGTTACAAAATTCGACTTCAATTAAGTAGACGCTTATTTTTATATTATTTTATAGCCTTAATAAGGTAATTACGTACTTTAAAAGGTAGGAGAAAATTCCTCTATAAATATTTAGTTAGACAAAACACTTTTTAATAATAATCTTTCCAGTCTCATAATTAATTTCTAGTCTCGTAAGAGCCCCCTTAAAAAGTTAGTCAAGATGAACCTTACGTAGTGCATAAAATGTACCCAATTATCTATTTCGCAATAAGCTAGGTCTACCTATGTAGGTATGGTATACGCTGTGACTTTTAATTAAAAGAAATTAATTCAAACGTTTATGTATTATCCCATTATGACACAATAAGAATATCTCAAACAGACCAATTAATTCCTACTTCCTACCCTATGATACTGCCTAGAGACGAAAGTTTTTTCTCTTCGTATAATTGTGTGCAAAAATTGCACAACTCAAGAGTCAAAAGACTAATTTTAGTAGGTAATTCCCCAAGTATTATTTTACACCTCTATTATATTACTTATTGTAATATTATATAAGTTAAGCTGAGAAAAAGTTACTTAATACTAATACCACTTTATTTTGCTTGAATAATCCAAAAAAGTTCCTAATTAAATATTCCTTTTTGCAATGATAATGATCATAGGCTAACTGAAGTGAAGTGGGTTCATTACTTCTGTGCCTGTGCCACTTACCGCACACTTTTTAATTGGCTCTCGCTTCCAACATTATTTAACTTATTAGCAGTTGCCCTTTTTTACATAAAAAACTTTTTGTTAAAATTAACCTAAAAGTGAATATTCAATGAGAGAAATTCAAGAAAGAAAAAAGTTTATTTTTATTCTCTCGTCTGATAAAAGTGAAACAACTGGTTACTGACTGGGTAAATGTCACCTGATATATAATAATACAAAAAAGGAAAAATAGATTCTTAGGAAATAGAAAGCCTAGAAATACACCCTAAGTAGTTTTTGACATGATGATTTGATGATTCAGGTAATAATATGCAATACCACCATAGGAATTCACAGACAATAAGTTGGAATATATACATAAGCGAAATTGGGCTTGGTGCCTGTGGAATAAAAATACAAATGAACTCTGGCGAACCTTCAAACAAGAATGGAATGGGTTGGGCCATACCCTTTTTTTGCTTTCTTTTCTGGCTTCCTTATACATTTTTATATGTATGTATGCATTAGGTAGGTTAAGTATACATCGAGAGTTGATATTGTACTAAAAGTAAAAGTAGAGTGAGAATACTTTCCAAAGTCTTGGATGTTGGTGGATTGGATGATGTCTGCCCCCACTGGATGCCGTAACGTAACGTAACATGGAACATGGAACAGTGAAAGTAGTCAAGTATTACTAATCTAAGCAATAGAAGAGCCAATGTTGTATGCTGTATGCACTATTTGTATGTATATCTATCTAATAGCATGGAGAAGGAAAAGAAAGGCGGGTGAGGAGAGAATTTCGGCTATTTGGAAAGAAAACGATGGGAAGGAATGGGATCAAATCTGTAGAATGTAGAAATACTTTGGCATACACACAGAGAAAGAGAGAAGAAATTGCACAGAGAAAAAGGACCACCACTGCCAAGCCAAGCTAGACTACTTTCACTTTCTACTTTGTACTCTCTGGTCTGGCCTGGCCTGACTCTTTCTCTCTGAAGTAAACTTGCAGATCTTAATGGATCGATAGAAGAGCGTGAAAATAAAAAGGGCTCCGAACTATTCAATGCCTTTTCTGGGTTGCTCTGTTCTTATACTTAAGTTAGTACGCTCTAATGGTACAGTTTCTACCCTTTTTTATCAAGCTAATACTTACTTTATACTTTGTACTTGGGAGCCATTTACTATCATCAGAATGTAACAATAGTAAAATGATAATATTACATTCTACCAGGGTAATGGTATGGGGCAGTGTTACACACATACAAAAATAAATACACACTCACAAGGGCTTTGCTCTTTAAGTCTTTAAGGAAACGGAAGGTTGGGAGTGGGGAAAAAAAGTTTAGTATGCTTTCTTCTCTAGAGAGTATCTTTGAAAGATCATCTCATTTGTAATGCAGTTTTTCAACTGGGACAAAATGCCAAAGAGTGGATTGGATTGGATTGGATTTGCCAATGCTAGCCAACTCGACTTATCTACACATAACCAGGCAAGGCTAGGCTAGTCAAGTCAAGTCCCTTGTCTGCAGTCCTTCCGGTCACATATGTGCGTATAAGTACTATACACTATATGGGTATAAAATGTGTGCCTTTGTCTTTTTTAGCTTGGCTTGGCTTTGAATTATGACCATACTAACTGACCCATCAACCCATCCCGATTCTATATAATACTTTGTATATAGTATAAGAAGATACTGCGTAGACTATTATCTTTGACCTAGTGTGTGTAGTGAAATGAAAGTAAAACTGAAGAAAGAATTGTTGAAGTGCGGGGACTGATATGGAGGAATTTTAGAGTTTTAAAAGTACTTACTTACTTACGTTCTATTAGTATTTACTAGTGGATGGTACATAAGGAGAAAAAATCACATTACTACATTCAACATTTCTTTATTTTCCTTCTTCTCAAAGAAGATAGATTCAAGGGAAGAAAAAAAGACTTCACATCGGCTTCACATACAAGAGAAGAACTTCCCTCTTAATTTTCTTTTTCTTCTTCTGTTCCAACTTCCATGTTCAGTTCCTTTGTAGTTTACATTGCATTACACCCGACTCACTTTCTTTGAAACTGTGTTACACAGTCCTAGGCATCCTATTTCAATTCATGTATGAGATAGAAGAGAGAGAGAGAGAGAAAAGAAGAAAAATCTTGTATTTTTATAAGGAGTTTTACAAACAGGAGAAAATACTCGCTGTTAAGTAGGAAGTAAGGTTCTTTGTGCGGTGGAAGTATAGTAAGAGATTATTGAACATTTTGAGCATTTTGAACATTTTGAACTGCACCATCCATCCATCCAACAGATCTTTTTCAACCATCCCGACCGACCCAACTTTCTCTCGATTGACCTAAATAAACAAACCCGGATGTGTAGAATGCTATTCTGTGGTATAGTATGGTGTGGCATTCGAGACAGTCTACTCCACTGGGTTACGTAAGAGAGAAAGTGGGGGAAAGTTGGGAAATTTTTTATTTGCTCTAGGATGATATTTCATATTTTTCATGAATTTGGGTACGTCGAACTCAACCCACCCGTATCATATGCGTTAAGATAGTATCTGTTTTATAGTAGTAAAATAACCTTGCTCTTTTAAATGTGATGCAGGGTAGGGTAGAACTTTTGTTGGTGGATAATTGAATGAAATGTTAATTATTTGTTTGGACTAGGACTCTTTTGTTTGAAAAATGGGCTTCATGAATAAAAGTAAATTAGGTAGTTTTGTACAGGGTAAAATAAAATAATTGTATTTAAAAAACTGATTGCACTCTGTAGAATACTTTCAGTAACAAAATATTGTGCATTCGTTGTAAGCTAGAACGTAAAAATACTTTCTTCCATGGTGAAAGAAATGAAAAAATATTAATAAAATCAGAGATAGCACTATTTATATATAACAGAAGAGAAATAGAAAGGAAGGAAAGTGGGAGGGTGTACACTCATACAGAATGAATTATGGATTCATTCGCAAACTTCCGTCGTATTATATTACTTTGAGAACAAGGTGAAATTTATCTACACTTGTTAAAATAAGCTGGAACAATAATATTAGCTAGGCTGCTATTAGTTATCAAGTATAACAGATAGATAGAAAAGCTACAATTAGATGAATGAATGAAATTCAAAATCAAAAGGAGGAAAGGAAACTTGAATCAATTTCTCCCTTGTTTAAATATATATGGAAAGCCTTTTTGCCAAAACTTTCCTATCTTCGTATCACCTAAAGTTTTCGTGTATTATATAATATAATGAGAGTTATGTATGCTATGATTGGTATGGGCAAAGTTTGAAACTAATTTTAGTTGTAGATAGTTTATTTCCAGTTTGAGTTTACCTACTCGAGATTATTTTTACTTGTAACATTAGAAATCGTCTATGTATATGCAAAGGTGTATGATAGTTTAGATAAAATAGAATTGAATTGGATTCACCCGTACATAGTACACTCATTTATTGATCCTGGTAGTTTATTTCCGTGCGAGTAACTTAGTACAAACTGGGGTGGTGGTGGTATTGTATTATTATTATCTCTCATGCATGGCCCGTTGCGTCCGCTTGTATTTTGCATCATTTGTACCAGCTAAAGATGTAGGTTTCTAGTTTTCTAGTGTACTTTTAGTTGTTGTTCTAATATAATGCCTATTTTAGTCAGTATGTCTGTAATTCAACAGAGTTTGTAAATTCTGTACATTCGTTCTAGTAAATTTATTCCTATTCTCGTATTCATCCTTCTTTCCTATTCCAATTGTTAATGAGTTAGCTTTGCCAAGTTTTTGCAAGGGCTATCATCATCGTCATCATTCTCATATGGGTGTGCATGGGTATGTATCTAAGTTTGAAGGATCTGTCTGGTACTTGGGGATTATTCATAAGTCAGGGAAATAATTCAGGTAGTAAATGTTAAATGGGTATAACTAACAAATGGCAATTGCAAAATCTATTGAAATAAATGCCCTATAATTTTGTAAAGAAGTGTCTTTAATATCAATAGAAAATCGCCTGAATGAAACTATGTCTTCTGTAAAGCAGTCGATAATTTATAATAGGACGGATTTCGCAAAATTTATGCAAATCGCTATTATTACTGATATGGAATATTTTTAGGAAATTTTTATGAATTTATGTAAAATGTTCAGTTATAAATGCATGAGTAATTTTTTAAACCTTCCAAACCTTACCCAGCACAATATTTATAAACCGTACCAAAGGGCTGAAAAAGGATATTCACTCCAATGTCAATGAGTGCACATTTATTATGATATACACAATAATATCCAAACTACTATTGCAAAAACGAATCCCTGTAAATAATATAGGTAATGTTATGTAATATAAAATACAAAGGAAATGCTCGACAAGGATAAAAGTACTTTCCTTCTATCCTCCTATCCTCCTTTGTGTATTAGTGGAAGATCAGATATTGCAAAAATCGGCTTGCACAAGAGTATAGATTCCCATTTATATAATATAACATGGTTATAGTAGAATGACTCCCACAACTTATATCGAAAAGGTTGAAAGCCCTTGTGTAGTGTAATAATAGTCAAAGACAGCCAGAAATAATAATAATGAGTTCCGATTTGGACTGTGCAGACTCAGAGTACTTGTATGGATTCAAATATGTATGTGTTTCACAAACATTTACGTCCATATGAATCAGAATATATGATCATTGCTCTAGTTCTTTCCCCTCTTCATTTTCATTTACTCCCAAAGTTCGTTTCCTCTTTTGGCTGAATTTCGCTGTCTCCCCCTACTCTTATATAATAATGCTTTAGGGATGATCACATTCTACACAAGAGGTTTATAGTTGAGGTGGAAGTCCTTTCATTTATTTTCATCCTCTTTTACTCATCAGCATCCAACATATAAAACTAACTTAGCGACTAAAGCCAAATGGAAAATCCATTTACACATTTTGGGTTTGTTCCATTAAATCCTAACTTTCTCTACTTGTATGGGTTAATCTTGTAGATTAGCTCAATCATATTTTCATTTAGCTTTCTGCAATTCCACGCCACGCCAAAACATTTCTCTCCGATGAGAATTTGGAATTGGAACAATTTATAAAGTAAAATGGATTAAAAAGAAATGGAATTAAATGCCAGTAGAGTGGGGAAATTTTTTTAAAAGGCAGAGTGTAATTAGGTATATTGTTTCTTGTGATGAAATATTTACACCGTAGGGTTTCGATTGTTTTGTTAGATTGAGTCATTCCAAAATTCCAAGTAAGCAATCAAATTGGCATGTTTCATTGCAATAATTTTTTTATTTCCTTTGGAAATATACAATTAGTGTCAGACAATCGATACGTTGATATTTTATTTACAGGGTCAGATTTAAAAAATGCAAGAGGGTCTTAGCGGAAAGAGCTTTGGAAGGAAATGTTTAACCTATAGATATGGATTACCTTTTGTTTACCTACTTTTGTTTTTATTACCCAATACGGATAATTCTATACAATTTAACTATTAAAGTTCATTAGTTGTAATTGACTCATTGAATCCAGTAGTCGGTGGGTGTATGTCATTGGAGGAATTTTTTTTATTAAAGAGGGTGAATTTATAAAAAGACAGTGATGAAATGGTTGTAAATTCAATTTGCAAAATACATTCAAAAGGTTTATTGGGATTTCGATCCTGTATAAGGTTTCTGTTTATGAAAGTAGTCTGGTTGGTTGGTATCAGTTAAAATTAACATCAACATGCATGTAGGGGAAAAGGTCATTACCATTATTGTTTTGCACTGGAGTCATGGCCGAACGGAGTAAATAAACTGGCTGACTGGGTGAGAAAGAATGAAATGTTTACTCATGGATTATATATTATTATGTTTTAGTGTGTTTCAGGTACAAATGTTCCTTTCTCATACAAAAGACTAAGTAACTAATGTAGATTCAAGACATACTAAGTGTTCTAGTTGATTGTGCTGTTTCACCTCGATTTACTCATGTGGGCACAACAACAGGATTACCTACTTTGTACTTTATGCCTAAGAGAGCATTTTCTATTGTGGTGTGGTTTGCTTGAAAGTGCTAGCTAGGATATTTTACTGGAATAAAGGATTCATCCAAAAAACACGTGTATTTTTAGCTGAAAATTTACCCAATAAACCAAAGCTTTATGGGAAGGTTTTTGGGCGCTTTAGGATGCTTAACAGCCATTGGCTCGACTTACAGGGCCCCTGCCACGACGCTTGTCTGTCAAGCCCTTCGGGCGCGTCGGCCAAGATGCACCCTTCGGTCAAAGCCCATTTGGCTGCCCAAGCGAACCTTCTCACGCCCTCACCCTAAAATCTCCCGTTGAATGTTGAATTCAGAAGCCAGTGTATACGCGTAAATAATAAAACACGTGATTTTTGAATGGCTCACCAAGCTACTTATCATTTACTAAGAGATTCTTGCTCCAGGGAGAAAGTGGAGAAAGCACTGAAATGGTGTGTTAAGGAAGTGCTTGCATTTATAAAAAAGCATGTGAGTGAGATGTAGATAGCTTAGGTCTGTGAATTCTGAATATGGAGTAAGGTGCTTGGGAAGGTACAGGCTGTTTATCATTTTGCAAATGTTGTGTAAGCGTACAGCAAGTACGATCTCTCATAATAATGTGTTCCCACCCGGAGTTATTATTACGATTGTGCTTTGTGCTATTCGCAGAAATATCAGCGTTTCTATCTTAATCGATTTCTAACTGCTTTCTAAGCATTAAGCATACACACACGCACACTGCATTCCACTTAGGTTAGCTTCTCCTAGCTTTTCACTTTATCTCTGAGAAGAAAGTCGAAAAGAGTGAATCGGGTGAATTCTTCCATGGTCTTTTAGAGATTCTGAGTTTATAAAGGAAATACAGATAAGTTTTTTTGGGTTTTATCTAAAGATATAAAGAAAGCAGTAATGATGTCGGGTTACAATTTACTTTAACTCTACTTAAGGGTTCTGCTGAGTTTGTCTAGTGTACTACATGATTTAAATGATTATTTAGTAATGATGAAAGGCGTCTTCGTTAATATAAATACTTTTTAAATTCTTCGGAATGTCAACGCTCTTTGGAAAAAATTTCAAATCCACATTGAATTTGAATTTAATAAGTTTAAAATCCTTTATCCTTTCAAATGAAAACGAATGTCATTTCACTTAGCTTAAGTACGTTAGATCAAGTCTAAAAAAATTCGTTGAATTTGGCCTCGATAAAACTTTTATGTAAAATAATTAAGCCAATTATTTTCTAAAGTTACTATGAAACTTATAAGTTATGCTTTTTTGGCTTATAATTAAAGCGCAGATGGAATAAAATGTATGAATTTATTTTTCATTGCTCAATGATTATAACACCATTCGGAGAATATGAAGGAAATTAAAACTTTTTGTCGAATGTATATAAAAGTCGAAAATAATTGACATTTAGTACATATTTCCTATCATAATTTAATAGACTAATTTCCTCGAACACCTACTTCTTAGGAGAGTAGACTACATGTAAAAAAAGTTCAAAGACCACCCGGAAGCCAACCTAGAGGATTTAGAGTGTATATGACTTTTAGTTGGTGTCTTTTTGAAACGTTTATTCCAAAATATGACGCAAGCCACGAGACGACATAGAAGCTCACATAAGGCACTTAAGCAAAATGGGAAAGGGCATCTGTGTGTACTGCAAATTGGATAGGAAATTCTCAGTTTTCAAAAGTGGAGACGAACCAACTCCTTCGAATTCGATGCCGGAGAGATTTGGCATTCGGATCATTTCCCGGCGGAAATAAAATGATAACATCGTGAGGAGGCAAGGAATGTGATATAACTAAACGAGAGAGATTTATTATAAGAATATTGCATGGAAAAGGGATGAATTTTTTGAAACAGTATTATAAAATGGCACTTATGTCTATACTTTTCTAGACTATAGTATTTTTATTCACTCTGTGTGAAAACTTACTTTACAAACCCTTGGGGAGTTATTCGTTCAGAAATCAATGTTAACATACGCATGCATATTTTTTTTCTTATGCAAAAGGGGCCTGTAAGTCAACTTTTGTAGTATTGAAAAAAGACTACCTGATTCTATTGTAAGTTTTGTTGGGTGGGCTTAACTCAGTTTTTTTACTTTCTCCAGTCTACCCGAAACATTTCCTCGTTCGCAATCAACTCTTTTTATATACATCGTTTCACAACTTTCACATAGACAAAGTAGCTGTTTTTGAAATAACATTGAAAAAAACAACTGGAAAAATACACAAAAGAATGACTCGAAATATCAGAATGTTTTAGAGTTTTGTATAAAAGATAACAAAGCCTTGCACTTTTCCTTTCTCTTGTACTTAAGAAAAAGTGTAGAGAGTAATAGTTCGAAGTTGTATACAAATGGCCCTATTGTTCCCCTCAGCATTCAAATGATCTTTACAATCTACATACCGATTTCTAAGGCACTTCTTGGCGATTGATCGCTGGACGCTTAGCGAATAAACTTTTATTCTGTATCTTCCTTAGCTCTAAAAGTGGATGGAATTTCCTTTTGTTTGGTATTGTATATTGTAAATGCATGTGTAGGTTAAGAGGATGTATCGATTTGGGTAGGTACTTTATAGGAATAGATAGCAATACTTAGAATGATTCATTGGTGCATTTATCCAAATTATTCAAGAACGGGGACTGAGGTGGGTGTTTAAGTACGGGATAATTTCAAAATGGTTGACAATTTTTGAATAAACATGCCTTTATCTGTTTGTTAGAATGATTCTACATGGAAAACTGTAGTAAAATTTCTAAAGAAAAGTTTTTCATCTTCACGATTGACTTAAATGATTTTTAGATAATTTAAATACGTGTTACGTTTTTTGTACTATTTTAAATATTTTAAAACTTGAAATAGAAATGAAGAAATAGATTAGTTAGCCAGTGTTTGTATTCTTAAAATTTTTTTCCGTATTGAGAAATTCTTAACATTATAAAAAAGTGTGGGCACAGATATAATCAACAGCCCATTCTCAACCCATACATAAAATTGCGCAAATTTGATGCTAACTTCACAAATATTGAATATGGTGATTTTTTTAAAGAATAAAATTTGTTAACGAATAAATGCACTAGAAAAACTACTACTTGCAAATCTATCTTATCTTGCAGATACCCAAAAATCCTTGAAAAGCATAACATTTTTATTTGTTTAGGCTCAATACGTCAGCCTACCAGTTAACTATATTTTTTCTTTTTACCAGACAAAAGAAAGTAGCCATAAGTTTCCGTGATCAGATTTGGCACGTGGAGTAAACAGTAGTGAAAACATCGAAGGAATCCAATTATCATATTAGAGTTCCTGAATTCGTTTCACTTCTACAACTATAGTGTAGCTTATTTATCTGTCAGTTACTTGTTTACTAGTAGCCAATCAAATTTGGAAGCTCGATCTAGATCTCAAACAGATGAAAGGAATATAAAGTAAAGAGTCATAACCTTCTGCAAATACAAACCTTTATCCCCACCGTATTGAAAAACAACCGCAATAAATATCTATAGATGTAATGTAATTTCATTTCCTCTATCTTGTCTGTTGTTGTAGGATTTGTTCAATGTACAACCTAGTTTAGTTTACTCCTTAATTTTTCAGTCTGAAATTCTGCCGTTACATTCATCGAGTGAAAGTACAAGTAGTTTCACCAATAGAAAGTTCTACTTGGCAGAAGTGCAAAACTAACCAAGACTGAAATCTTGAGTCTGTTTCCTTGTTTGTTACGAATGAAAGTACAATGAGTACTCTTTTACAGTTTTCCATAAAAACTCAATTTCCTGATTAAGTGTACCCAACTATGAAAAGGTTAAAGAGAAGGGTTAGAAATACTAGTTTCCAAATACCTTACAAGGTACTTGGTTAGTGCAGATCATTTCGATATAATATATATATAGGATATATCTTTAGGAGTTATTCAAAAAGCACGTGTTTCATTTAGGTGAGGATTTACACAATAAAATAGGTTTAGGCTTGACGACAAGGGTTTAGTATGTGAAGAGTCGCTTTGGCAGCCAAATGGACGCAAATTAAAGGGTGCAGCCTGGTTGACCAGAAGTCCATGCGATGAACTTGAAAGGCGGAGGATCAAGTTTCTCGCAGGTTAAACCCATGGGTGACAAGCGTCCCGAAGCGCTTAAAGTCTCCCGTTGAAGCTTTTATTGAGTGAATTTAAATTAAATGAAGCACGTGATTTTTGGACGTACCATTACCTAACGTAAAGTAATTTTCTTTAAGCTCAAATATAGAGAAAGTATATGATCTGGAATGGTATGGAAGAGAGAGAGAGATACATATAGACACATAAGAGTGCTTTCACTTTGTAAGCTCCCAGGGTTCTTTTGCTTAATTGCAGTAGAATATGGCGTTAGAAGGATGATTATTATTACGAGTCTTGTACTGAACTCTACTGCACATTTGAGTGTTGTCTCTAGGACTCTAACTTCCTTCGTTTTCCTTTATTTTCAACCTGTGAGCTTTTCAACATTTAAACTGTGGAACTCACAGTATGTGTCAGAAATCTGCAGAGAGGAAGAACTAAGCACGGAGGGATGAGTACTATTTAACAATTTTCTCTTCCCTGGTGAACTTACATTTAATTATTATCATGAACGAGTCTGCTACATCATCATCATTGTGAATGGTGATGAGGATCATTCTAAATTTGAGGTGGAATCATATCATTCCACCTTTATTCTAGTTGTGCAATGCAGTGCGAGAATAAATAGGGTTGGATTAGATGAGGATTTCTTTGTGGGAGTTGTTGTTTTTAAAAGAAATTAACTTGCTGTAGGTGTTTTCTTTGTATTGTATTGACAGTTTAGAATTGGCTTTTAATGTTGGACGTTGTTTTATTAGGAAATTCAAGCTACATCAAGGGGGCTTATTTTAATCATATTTTAAATTATTGAGTTTGTGAACTTATTTTTAAATGGAATTGATTGCGAAATAAATTTTCAGAAAAATTGCGCATACTCACGTAGTTGAAATAAAAATCAAAGATTGTGCAAGAACGTGAGGAGACTTATTTTAACGATTGCGAAGCACAAAAGAAAATATTTGTTTTCTCATGTAATTGCAATAGTAATTATTTGTATTTCAACAAAGTAAATAAATTTGCTTTAGAAATTTAAATGGTAAAAGATTGCATGGAAGGATAAAAAAATACAGTTTTAAAAAGCTAGTGTAGTTCTAATGATAAAGACTAAAGTACTACCTAGTAGTAAGTTCTTTGAAGATATTTTTGTAAAGTATAAATATAAGTATAAAGTATATAAAGTCACATCGAAATTCACGGCAGCTTTCATCTATCTCTCAAGCTTGCATACATTTTGGTCTCTAAGAAGTTTTCAAGTTCTTAAAGAGAAGAATATCCACTAGGGTTCTTTACGATTAGACAGTTTTAAGATAGTTGAAGAACGTAAGAAGACAGGATAAGAATGAAAGAGACAAGACAAGGAAGCGCGCGTATACATTTGTGACTAGTTCACCCTGATATATTTTCTAAGATAAATTGCATGCAAACTGTTCGTGACTTGAAATTTTCTGTCTTTCTTTTAACTTGAGATGACATTTACAAAGGATAAAAAGAAGTTGAAGCCATACAAGGTCTTCTCTCTTCTAAGGATGATATTGTATACCTAGTTCAATGTAATGTACAGACTTGTTAAGTTACTTCTGCTCATAGTGAGTCACTTAGTTAAGGGTTATATCAAAGGTGAGGCGAGAATGCATTTGAAACTTTCAAAGGTCTCTCATTTCTCGACTTTCTTCGTTGTATGAAGATGAGCCCGTCAGATCTTGCGAATAGCTTGTCATGCGACTAATATGATATTATAATTCCCCCAACGGCATAACACCTTTCAACCCACACGACCCAATCCTATTATTAATACACTGGGAAACTTTCACTTCATACTGACTGAGCAAGGCTTCTTATCCCGTGTGGATGGTTGGTGAGTGAATACATCTTTAGGATTTTATTTTGTAGTATTTTTTTGTATAGTGTGGATCGTGGTGTGAAAGAAAGCATAAGTGTTTATGATGCGTATTTGCATCGAATATAATATGCTTGAATTTTGAATTAAATAGCGACTTTATAATATAGTATTAGAGTGTGACGTGGATGATATTTTATTATATATGACTGCTAAAGGAAGAAAAGAAAGAAACTTAGAGTACTTTTGTAAGAACTGAGAGTAAAAAAGTATACATCACGTATGTTAACGATTTGACATGTCTATTCTGAAAGTGACACGCACAATGAGGAAACTATTTAAAAGTTTCGTGTTTCATACATTTATACATTTTTTCGAGTTTTTGGACTTTTATCAAAAGAACCGAACTTTTTGCTTATCAGTGGTCTTAACTGTTTGATAACAACCCGCGCATGCAACTTTTTTCATAATTACGATTTTTATACAAGTTCAAGGATTAAATACATTTTTATTGCACAGTTGGAATGGAATTATAGATATTTATGTCTTCATTTCGATAGCTAGATTAATAAAAGACAAAAATCCTTAAGTAATAATTGCACTTTTAAAAGAGTAAATGACCACAATGATATTTTATTGATCAAATGTACACACTCTGAGATTGAGACTAGACGAGACCCCGGGGTGGAGGTCTTTCATACCAGCCACAGTCATGATATAAAGAAAATCTTGCAGATTCATTTCTTAGTGTCAAAATCTTCTTTTAGCACCCGACATAAGGTTAGGAAATTATGCTATATATAAAAGTATAGAGTAGAAAACAAGCACATCACATCCCAAGATAGGTTGGGGTTTTATCTGGTAATACTTTTTGGTAAAAATGTGCTGAAGTTGAAGGACCGATTTTCTCGTCTCATAGATAATCAATCATCATGTCGCAGCGATCCATTTCTACGAACAGAGGATTCTTTGGGGTTTGCTTCCCCGTGGAGTTATTTATGGCGTACATACGTGCATCCACCAAACTTCCCACATACACACATATAACATTATCAACTTTACTCTAGGACCCATATAACTAACCAACCAACTACTTTCATTATAGCTTTCTGAGTATTTATCTACCAACCAGCCTATCATCACATGCAAGTTCAAACTCTGAGAAAATTATTTCTTATTGTATGCAAACGACAGTCGGAGTGTGTGGATGTCTTGAAAAACCTAAAGAACCCTGAAGAAGACACTTTCCTTTTTTCTTTTAAAAAATCTCCGACCTCTTTAGTTATCACAGCACGATTTATCAGTGAGACCTGCGATGCATAGCTTGATAATCATAACCAGACATGGTAGAGACGATGAGTCATTATTATTATATATATACGAGTATTTTGGTGCAAAACTGCATGCAAGAAATCAATGTTGTTTTAGCATTATAGAATATTATAAGCTATAAGTGGTGCATAACAATAAAGCATTTCGTTTAAAAAGGAAGTGTCACTGTGCCATGCCATGCAGAATTTAATAATCTAATATGAAAGGTTTAAGAAAGAAGACGTTAGAAAGCTATAAAGCTAGCTCGACCTTATATTATTTAATAAGCCTTTTGTCTCCGAAAAAAATAGGCCAGGTCTGAATTCCCAAGTCTTTTTTCATTTTTTTTGCCATAAAGAACAATAGAAAGTTAATATCTTTGGAAAGGGTTTGGTGCATTATGGCAAACTTTTATCAAAATGCCAATAATGTCTTGAATGCATTATATAGAGATGTTTAATCATGGGAGTTTAGTGTGAATTGCAGTAAATGAATTAAGACTAGATGTGGAGTTCTTTATTAGGAGAAAATGACAGTTTGGTATATCTAATGAGTTCAGTTAAAATGTTAAAGACTTGAGGGACCTAGAGAGTTAAAAGTGGAAGAATAGGAAAGTTGACAATGCTGAAATCTGACTGACGTTAAAAACAAAGATGAAATATTAAGGGGAAATTGTGAGCAAAATTCTTTGATTATTTTGGCTTGGCATACGATTTTTGGAAATTCATGAAAATATGTTAGATTAGGTACCGTACGAGTTATTCAAGAGTATTTAATATTGGCTACTTAATAAATTTTGAAGGAACCTTATGAAATTCTTATATTTCCATTTACAAGTAAACCGGTAGACTGTAGACAGTGTGTCTACAATTTGTATTTACTTTTTCATGATTATTAAATAATTCTTGCTTATAGACAAAGTAATTTATCTTGATGAAAATGAGTTTTGAAAGATAAGTAAAGATAAAAAAGTGCTTTAGTCTGAAAGAACGAACTTAAGATATGATGAAGATGATGTATTAAGTACAAGGCTTATGTGTACTGAGTAACTGAATAGAATTTCTTTTCCAAGTTGGAAGAAAGTAGATATTATTGGGGTGAGTAAAGTAAAGTGAACAGTGAACTTGAGCCACTCTTCCGACTTTCTTCTGTCTAATAATATTTAATATAATCTAGTAAAGTACACTTTGTCCAATCTTATTTTACTTATTTGAAGCTTAAAGAAAGATGAAAAGTACGCAAGGAAGTAATCATCATGAGGGAAGTAATTTACTTTAATCTGATGAACATGAACGTCAAATCAGCCTTAGTCTCAGAGTCCCAGAGTGTGTGTAAGAGTGAGTGCAGTCTATGGCTACGCATACAGATATGAGATGAATCTTCTGTGATGAAAGACAGATGAAATAGCTCAAAGTTGTTGAGGAGCTTCCCTTTAATATAAAATAGAATGCTGAATTTTCTTTCCTTTTATCATTGCAGTAATGCGAGTACAGTGGAATCTTTGTAAAAAGACTTTAAAAATCACTTTTTATGAAAGGAATTAAAAGAAATAAGCACTACTTTTTTTAGGTGTTGATAAGCCCAAAAAGGCGAGCTTGAGGGTTTGAAAAGGAATTTTAAGGCGCTTCGGGACGCTTGGCAGCCATGGGCCTGACCTGAGGGGCACGTGGCCTTCTGGTTTTCGAGGCCTTCGGACACTTAAAGGTCAAGATGTACCCTTCGTTATAAGCCCATTTGGCTGCCAAAGTGACCGTCTGCACCCTAAAATCTCCCGTTGAACCCTTCAGCTAGCCTTTTATTGGGTAAATAATAATCAAAATCAAGCCCTAGCTTTTCGATCGCCCTAAAAGCTTAAAATAAATGAAAAATTGTACAAAGGTTCAACCATATCGTCACTAATAAAAGCTCATTTTGTCGTTGTTTGTGTTCTGCTGTTGTGTTTCGAACTTATTATATTGGATGGCATTTGATGCCTTTTAAACAAGGGCATTCATTGTGACTCCTAACACAGCATTCCATTTCCATCCCCGTACTCAATCAACATCCTCGTAGTCTTTTCTCTTGTGTGATCCATGCGTTTGTAATAATATGAATTCCATGAAGCTTTGGAATTTTTCCGTACATTCTTTCCCCGGAGAAATAACAGAAGAGAGAGAGAGAAGGGTATAAAACATTAGAAGTTTATAGTGTAAGCGTGGCAGCGTATGTATTTACGTCAGCCAGACAGAAGAGCAAACAAAAGACTTGGAAAATGGACTGTTGATTTTTCAGCTAAATTTAGTAGTTGATGGAATAGATGAAATTCACTCACTCTACTTTTTACACAGATGCATTTTACTTCAAATAGAAAGTACTTTTATCCTTAGATAAAACATCTTAAACCATTTGCATATTACAAAGTGTATGCATAATGCAATGCCTGTTGTTTGTTGTAACATTGTAAAAAATCTAAAGGCTTGGCTTAGATGAACATCAAAAGAATTATTTCTCCTCCTGCCTGGATACAGTGAATACTTTAAGTATGGAAGGGGAAGCGAAGGGTAATTGAATAGCAAATCAGAATTCGGGTTTCTACCTTGTGTACGCAGTTTGTTGGGAACATCATTTTTTATTTGTTACAAGGCAGAGAGTAAATCGGGACGAAATATTAATATTCTCATGGAATATTTAGTATTTTTGTTGCTGGATGGATTTTTTGTTTAACTTGTTGGGATAGGTGTTTGACATTGGGATGAAAAAGATGTGATGTGAGTGAAGACTTTCTCCTTCGTTGTAGCCAAAATTAGAGAATCTGCTTCCGGATTTCTTTTTACCCGGTGGCAGTTGTCATATTAAAAAGAACGGGGAAGGTTAATGTCAATGTGAAAAACCGAAATTTTGTACACACTTTTTCAACATAAACAAGAATAAAATTTATTATTTGGCAATGAAAAATTCTATACGTGAAACCAGATTAAATTATTAAATACTTTGTAAAACAATTTACTACTACTAAAACACTAATGCAATAAAACATTTAAAATCTTGTTAGACAATATTCATTCATTATATAACAAGAACCAAATTGGCAATCTAAAATCCATCCAATTACTTTATACCTGTTACGAAACAAGAATTAACATAGCTTTGATGCATGATAATCAATAAAATGAAGATTAAAGATTATTCTAAGACGTCATGTCTAAATACTAAAGACACTGACACTGCCGCTGCTTGTGATGATATATTGGTGGTGAAAGCAACACTTCTAAAAGACTAGGAATAAGGAAGGAAGGAATCTCCACTCCACTCCACTCCAGCCAAAATACAATATGCATCTTATCCCATTAGGAAAAAGTACGGCTGACTGAACTTCTGTTTATAGTCTGGCTAGGTTTGAGCAGTCTGACGAGCTTGAGATGAAATGACTGATGTTGATACGAGACAAGAAGGATTAAAGAAACTTGAAATTTCATTACCCACTACCATTTTACTTATCTGATGATAGCCTCTTTCGTACTAGTCAACATTCAACATGAGTAAAGCAAAAGTAATAATAACGATCCTTGGTTCTTTAATAAACGGGAAGTGAAAGCCACAACATCATAGGATTTCAGTCAACGAACCACACCACACACACTCTGTACCATACCATACCAGCTATAGAGTTATCAAAGAAACGGAAGAAAGTTTCGAAAGTGACTTTGTCAGAAAATCTCTTGAGTGGTAGAGAGTGGTAGAGAGAGAGAGGAAGTAGTCTAGTGAGTGAGGAATTGCCAACTCCCACCACTTTTACTTTGGCTGAGGGCGAGAAAGATTGTAGATCTTTTGATTGTGACTGCTCCTTGGAATAAATTTTGTTGCCTAATTGGAGAAATTAAGACTGGAGACATTTGCCATGATAGTTTTCTCTAAAGAAAATTAATGCACAGTAATTTCATTAATAAATTCCCTTCTCGTCGACCCAACTTTAGGAATATCACCAAGAATACATTTACAGCCATCAAGTTTACTCAAGTAAAACTACTTACGCACACTTCATGGATCGCATCACCTCCTGCATGCCTACTACGATACAAGTAGAGAGAACACTTCTTCCCCCTTTAAAGTATAATAATTTCATAGGAATAGGAATTCTCTACCTTATTAGTCTTTTAGGTGTGTGTAGGAGAGACGAATCAAAAGTACTTAAATAAAAGGCAAACTTTCACTTGCTCTACCTTACTGGGTTTGCTTTGCTGCAGGGATACAAACCTACAACCTACCTTCATCTTTCTTGTATAAGAGAAGTACTAAAGTTAGAAATTTAAATTCAAAGGAATAAATAGAAAGTGAGACTGACGTCTTATTAGAAATTCTTATTTCCTCTAGTTTCATGAACAAAGTAAGATTTCTTAGATCACTTTTCTCATAGGAACTTTCACCATGTTCATTCCTACTCGACCAAGCATACACAGAGAATACAGGTTGGGTTGTACTTCTGTAGTTCTTGTACTTCACTTCATTTCATTCCTTTTCTACATGCAAAATTCATAAGAAGAAAAGAGAACTTCAGTACAAATACAATTTCTTCGTAGTGGTGGAAATAAGTCGGACAGGACAGCCCACTCAGGACAAGACTCTTTCAATCTTTAGTTCAAACTTGAGTCGCATTTTATCTTTGCTGAGTTGAGTTTAAGTTAAAGTTAAAAAGTCAAGGTACATATAGTACATGCATATTAAAGAAACAGTTTTTCGTATTCTTAGAAAAACAAGATTAAAATTATTACAAAGTGATGAGGAAGTTGTGTTTTTGTTTTTATTCTTAGCCGTTTTAAATTATATAAAAGTTTGTACATGTATGTATAAAGAAATTTTTACACATTTATCATTTTTATGAGGTCTTGATTTTTCACACTTTATTTTTATTCTCAGTATCTCAGTTAATATTCAGCTTTATTATGCAAATTTTTTACTGGATTAAATGCCTTAATTTCAACTGATATTTACTTCGGGGAGCTATAGCTTAGGTTTTAATTAGAATTGCATTATTTTATAGGTAAATTTCATTCAGTATAGTACTTAATGAAAATTCTAAAGTTACTCAATCTGACACATGTCCTTCAAAGTAATTAATTAAGATTCTTGAGCGAAGTGAATTTAAAATAGGTTTTTTATGCAAAATGATAATTTTCATGAGGGTACTTAAACAAAGAAACTTATATGGGCAAGTGCCTCGGGTTTTGTTTTTCCAAGTGCTTGTAGTGCATACAAAGTTTAAAGTAAATACACTGGAAAGACTTAAAACAGAAAACATTTTAAATCTGTTTTGCTCTTTTAATTACCTAAATTAAGTCCATAATGCATTTAAATTTAGAAGTTTGTTGAGAACTAAAGAAATATGAAAATAATTCACTTTTGATTAAGATTTAAGAGCTGCAACAAGGATAAGACTGACTGAGGTTGAGGACTTTAATTACTATAATTGATGTTGATTTCCTCTACCTGGCCGTATTTTAAAGTTGTTATCGTCTCCTAAATCACATAATTGTCAGTTAATAACTCCCTACCTTTAGAACTCAACAATTAGGGATTACAAGAACGAAAATATTATTTTGACTCTGAGTTTGCTAAATACATTATCAGGCCATAAAAGTCAGAAACCTCATTCGTGAAGCAGTTCACGATTTGATTATTATATTATTGCTGTGTTAATCATCCAATCTAAAAAGTCCCAATGCCGAATATTTCGTTTTAATAGGTTAGATTGCGTAATAAAGTATATCAGGTGCTTGTGTGATTTACTTAACAGTTTTATGACGAGACATTTCTCTATAAATTGCTGCTTGATGTATTCCACTTTACTCCAGACTGTTAAATGAGGGGAATTACATTAAATCAACATTTTGCCTTGTATACTATTTCATAAATAAATCGGCATTCAAACCTTGTCCAGGCGTAAATAGTATTTTCAAACTTGGAAAATAATCCGAAGTACACTTAAAAGTTAGCACAGGTCAAAAACAAGACCTAATTTGAAATTCGGCTTGTACGAGTATCCAATGTTTGACTTATTCATTTTAACAAAAAACACGTAATTCAACTAAGTGAATAACTTATTACAAGTAAACATTTTCTAAAAAATTGCAAAAAGTTGCAAAAACGCATTGAAAGTTTAAACATTCACGTATAGCAAAGTTCCTAAAAAAATAGTAAAATAGAGCTTTGCCTTAAATATATGCTTTTTCTACTTTAGTTCAGGTTAATCCAACCTAATCGGGCTTATCAAGGGATCTTGTGATCCCCCTCCGACACATGACATGCATTCCATTACTGTTGTAACATTCTCCTGTCCTATCAATCATACTTGTGCTGAAACATCAATATCATACAAATCGATATTTCTTTTCCCTTTTCCTTCTGCAGGAACAGAATGAAATATGTGTTGGAACGTCTTCTTTTAGTCTTTTGAGTCCAATCCTCTCTTCTATTTTTTTATCTCTTCACTGACTAAACCAGTCACTATATATACTGTACGTATACTAGTGACTCTCGTCAATCTTTTTGCCCACACTTTCTCCTCATTTCTCTCTGTGAAAAGAAAGGTTAAGCGTATTATCTCTAGAGGCTTTGAAAAATGAAATGAAAAATTACCAAAGGTCTCCAACCCAAAATGGTTTAGGGAGAAAAGGAAAAGAAACTCCGTCATTGGACAAAAAGCACTAATCGTACTACATGTGGGGAAATATCATATTTGCGTAAACCTGAAAAAAATACATATTCGTATCCTATCTACTTTCATACTTCCAGCCTTTCAACTACCTATCAAGCGTCTTTTTCCTAAGCGATCTGCTAATGGCTTTTAACGAGGTTGTATTGATCCATACCTTGAAGCGTAGATAGACAAGACAAGACACAAAAGTGGTACAGTACACAGGCCTGGCCACGCATATGGCTGGCATATGAAAGGTTAGGTTATAGTGAGTGTTATCGTTAAAATTGATGTAGTCAAAGTGATCCATTCAGTCAAAACTCAAACATCAACATAAAGAATGACAAACAACTTTTGAAAGAAAAAAAGCATTTTGACTGACAGCTGAGTCAGCAGTCAGCACCCTGAGCTTCTCTTTAAATAAAAATAACAAAAATGTGGTGGTAGGAAGGAGTTCATTATTTTTTATTATCATCAACAGTATTATCCTTAGTTCGATAGAGAGAATCTAACTAAAAAGAACTAAGCTGCCTTTGCTTCCATCAACAAAACCTCTTTTTTTAACCTTCTACTCTAAGGGAAAAAGGCAGACTTGCCAAAATATAATTTGCATACCTAGTGGTTCTAGAATATGGTTCAACTCAAGATCACTTTTTACTAGAGGGTAAACCATATTGAAAGTTTTCATCACATTTTGCATCTCATGCCATCCCATCATGCCATACCAGAAAAAAAACATCATGCCTGCCGTGTCCTAACTTAACAGACGTGGTGGATGGGGGAAAATCTCTCGAACGGAAATATCTAATCTGTTTCCTTCATATGAAAAGCAAATAAGGCCTTATTGGCATGCATAGTAATGGGTTAAGCTATGTTATGATTACCCACACTGACTTTTAAGTTGTTGGATGAACTATAAAGGAAGGATTATGAGGAAAGTACTTTAGTAGGAGAAAGGCTCATATAATAATATAGGTGATTTCCATATTTGCGAAAAAGATTTGGCCAGTGACTGACAAGTAGGTGGAGTCACATGAAATAGGTGGGGTAGTCATTTATAACGTGGGATAATTGTTTTTGGCAAGTGGTAATGAGTGAATAAATCTCCAATCTTTAATTATCTCGAGAGATTTTATCATTTTAAATGCGTACTAGCCGCAAATTCAAATGGTATAATTTAAACCGGTTATTTATGAGGTGATAATTCAATATTTACACACTAACCAGACTAATCAGATTAGTACAAATGGGGTCTAACTAACTAACTCTACTTGGAGAATTATTATTGTAATATGAATGAGGAATAAATGAATGTTAGCAAATGTGATTATACCAAACCAGACAGACCAGACCACAAGAATGTAAAAGAGTTGGGACTTGAGACTTGAGAGTGAACTCCTTTTGGTAAGAATAGTAAAGTAAATCATAATAAAGTTCCGGACTTTCTATAATGTGCATAGCATCAATTCTCTCAAGAGCTTTTTACCACATTTAGATCTCTTTTAGTGTTTCCGTACAACAACATGGAATTGCTACTCGAACTTTGGTAATAAAGGTAGGTTGTAGGTTTTAGGCTGTAGGTAGGTGGGGAATTGTGTTAAGAATCTAGAATCTAAAAGTTGATAGAAATTTATTAAGTTCTTTAGGAAGTTTGTATATGGGGAATGGGGTCATTTCGATATTAGCTAACATGCAATGCAAACTACTCTTGAGTCTTGAGGTTTGCTTGCATTTGAGAATTGGGCGTAGTTTCCTTTCAGAAAAAGGTTAAATTCCTTTGGAGAAAACTTTTGGTTACGGTGTATGAAATAATATTTGCATTTCTATATCGATTCAACATTGTATAGGTTGGTTGCATTATACTATCGATTTGAAATCATGTTATGTTAGGTTTAATAATTTGTAGGGTAGCAAGGGAATATTCTTTTTGTAAATAAATAAATGTTTCTACCAGTTGCTTACACTTTGTAAATGTTTATTGTGGTTTAGACCAGGGTTGTAAAACTTTGATGAGTTGTATTATAAATGAAGAACAACTTAATTCGAACTTTGAAGGATAATTTTGTTTTCCTGAATTTGGGTAAATTTCAATTTAGGAATTGAGTAGCCAAAACCACTTATATATAACAGGTAGTTCAAATTATGGAATCACTTTCGTAGAATTAGACATAATTAGTCCTTGGGATTGCATAATTTGCACACTTGTTAAAATAAAACGGCTGTGCTCTGCAGAAATTACAACCGTCAGGTTGAATATATATATATAAACTATTTATTTAAAATTGGGGTATTTTATTGGAAAGACAAGAATTTGTTTACGTCTGGACTGGAATCTGAAAATTACTCCAGCCTTAAATTGCCTATAATTGAATTTGACCTTTGAAATTTGAAACGGCAAGGGTAAATATGGATGTGGACGTGGGTAATAGAAACATAGTTGAGACTTGAGGCATATGTTTTAGAAACTGAAGGAGGAATATTTGTAACAGCTGAAACGACTGTTACTTTACTACTCTCGTTTTTATTTTATCTCCATAAATAGGGTAGCAGTAATGTACTTGGCCTAGTTGAAAAACTATTTTAAATAGGAAATCGATATGGAAATCAATTCGAAAGTGGTATGAACTTCGACTGCTGTCTAACTACAAGTCAGAGATGTAGACAAGAAGACACTTCCATTTCAAATATAGAAATTGAATACATCCAACATAAAAGTCATTTGCTGTTGCAATACTTGCAAATCAGAAAATAAATTCAGTCCATAATCCATACTGTTAAATATTTCAGTGTGCTTTCCCCCGTCCTAGACAATTTCATTAAAATTTCTATCAAATGAAATTACACAGGGAGAGAAAGCTTTCAATCACATGTTAAAAACTGGATAATTTTCAATAATTCTAAATTCCAACCCAGTCCATCCATCCGTTAGAAATGTTTCTATAGGTCAAAAGTCATATAATATAATATTTTTGTTGTAAAGTGAAAATAGAGCAATGAAATAAGATGTTTAAGCTTTAAAGCCAAGACATAATAATCCAACTGGGTAGTGTTGTGTTGTGTCCTTGTATCAAAATTTTATGAAATGGTCTAAATATGCATTCTTGTATAATAAAATATGACGGGGGAAAACAGGTTACTTGTTTGTGAGTGTTTTTAGTGCAAAGTGCTTTATCCTTTCAACTTTTCAAGACTTGACTTTAAGCTCTCATTGACCATTAAACTAGTCATTTTGAGTTTAACAAAACATGTAAAAATGGGAGGTCAAAGCATATGCAGACGTTTGCTTGATGGCCATGACACTTTATGCTGCGAGTGGCTTATGTCTATAAAGTCACCCAGGAGGAAGAAATTTTTGGCCAGAGTAGCTTGGCATTCTACTATTTTTTCTTGGGTAAGGAGACGTCCAAAAAACATGTGGTCCATTTACTTGACGATTTACCCAAAAAGTACAATTAAGCTTGTGGGTTGAACGGGGATTTTAGGGTGCGGAGAGTCGTTTTGGCAGCCTAATGGCCTTATACGGAAGAGTGTTTCTTGGCTCAAAAGCGTAGTGTCAAATGGGCCTATGGCTAGCCTAGCACCTCGAAGCACTCTTAAAATTCCCCGTTAAACCCACAAGCGTTGTTTTTATTAAGGTAAATCATCAGCTAAAGTAAATAAATGGACCACGTGCTTTTTGATCAACCCCTGGAGAAAGTTGTACACACACTGACGTTATTCTATATGTCACTTTTACCATGAATATTTTATTTTATTCGGGCGGATTCAAACACGTCGAAACTCAGGAAGGAAGAACTCTCTCGACTGTGTTGTTGATGTTAAACCTTCTGTTGATGTTTTATATTGTTGTTGGACTTTCTGGCAGGTTTGACATTACGTCATTTCCACTTTGAATTGCAAACCTCTGGCATGTAATAAAAGCAAAGAAGTAACTTATGCTACGGCTGTCAAAATATACTTTCACTGTCCTTTCCCTTTCCTTGTCATAAGACGTAAAGGATGTAAACAAAAAATGGATGGAATAATATAAAGCATGTTTCTTTTAAAGTAAACACTTTATTATAGTAAATTGTCCCCCAATGTTAAATGAAGGTTACTGCGAAGTGAAATTAAATCTTCTTTATTTTATTTCATTCATTTTTTAAGAACTTTTCTCAGAACGCTTTTGATTTCTTTCGCAGATAATTACATGTTAAGTGTTTCATTCGAGTTTTACTCAAGGACTTACAATGACAGTACAAAATAAAGAACTCGTACTCTATTTTATTCTTATTTCGAATTTTGTGAGGGCTACGCTTTAAACATAAATAAATTATTTTTTTTGAAGAAGGTGAAAGTGTTCACAGAAAACTTGGCAAGTTAATAAATTATCAAATATGAATTCCTCTCAAGCCGTTTTACCTTATACTAATAAATAAATTATGTTCTTCGGGTCGAAAACCTACAAGCCGGTGAGCGGATGTGGAATAGAAATTATAGTTTATTTATATAGTTCAAGCTTGGATTTTGCATGGAATGATAAATTAACATTTGTTTAAACAAATAAAATACGTAATAGAGGTTTGTATTGCACGCTAGATTAAATAATTTTGTAGAATTTGCTAGGCTCAGCCTAGGCATAGTTTTTTAAATATTTAAAACTATGGTATTTAATCCTCTCGCTGTTTTCCACTTCACCCTTGAGATAGATTAATGAATAATCCTTCATTTTCAGCTTCCAATGAAAAAATAAAAATAAGCCCATATTTCTCTTTTAAATTTGAGAGCTTCAAAAGTAATAATTAAGTTCGGTCTAATTAATGTTTTTAAGAGAAAGATGTTGGCTCCAAATTTTTATAAACTTTTACCGTTTATCGATTTAATTTATGCAATAAAGTTACTTTTTCACGCCTTTTTTCATAGCTTAAGTTGGCTTAGTCTGGAGTCTTTTTTAAGTCTCGCCGTCGCTGCGTTGTATAGTTATTTATATTAGCTAGAAGGTAAGGCCTTAAAATAATATTAGCTGCTAAATACAATACTTTTAAAACTTGCCATTGCGCTGCCCCCATTAGACATATATGAAAGTATTCATCTTAATTTTTTTCTAACTGCATATTATTTCCCCTATTTGAATAACTAAGGCTTGTAAAAGCTAGACAAGACAGTAGCCACAGTCAGCCAGGAGCACTCATCTCTTTTGAAACGATAGAATAATATTACGACTAGCTAAAGTCTAAAAAGAAATAAAAAAATGTGTCTTCATAGAGAAAATCCTCTATCTGTAATATAATAGCGATGGGATGGATGTAAGTAAGAGAAGGATTTTTTTTCGAAATAGCATTCAAATCTCTCTGAAATGTCATACGCCGTTGAATATAATGTTCTTTATGGGTTTAAGAGTGAAATAAAGAATGACTTCTGGCTTTTTCCCCATTGTTCCATATGAAAATGTACCATTCATTTGGTAAGAGGTTGAATATGATACATATTCTTATCCCTCTGCTCCAGATATTCTTTTCTTATTATAAATTTCTGAATACAAATTCAGATTTTGGGTTATATCATATCCTTTAGTCAAGTCACTCGTATAAAAGTTAAAGTCAAAACTCGAAACAACTGACTAGAACTGGAAGAAGGGGACGTCCAAAAAGCACGTGGCCTATTTAGTTGACAATTTACCCAAGAAATATAATTAGGGACGCTTGAAAACTCTGGGCTCGATCTCCGGGGTACTTACCGCAACGCTTTTTGAGCCCTTCGGGCGCTTTAAGGTCAAGATGGACGCTTCGGTCTAAGCAAGCCCATTGGACTGCCAAAGCGACCCTCCTCACCCAAAAATCTCCAGTTGAACCCAAATGGTAAGGCGCTCATTAGGTAAATTATCACCTAAATTACAAGCACATGCTTTTTGGATGAATCCTCGCGTGTAAATTTGAATGGAGAAAGTACAATGTAATGCAATATGTAAGTAATGTAATACTACACACAGCAATAGTACGACGAGGAAGTGGTATTGAGACAGAAGTCACTATAGGAATCTATAGAGAATTACATTATACTATTAGAGAGTAGTTTTTAGTATGGCATTTGAGTCTTCATTCAATAGAGAAATGTCCTATCTTATGTGACTCGAGTGCTCTTGTCATCCTTACTTATCTATGCATGGTAGGGTGCTTCCAGAGATTTATACTATCTCCAACCTTACATTAAATCTTACTGAGGATAATACTAACCTACTTACATATTATATGCCAAGCCAAGCCAAGCCACGCACATGCCATACCACACTTACTTTCTCCCTCCTTAGACCAAATACCTGGAAACAAGTAATTGAGAAAGTTTATTCCTTTAACTCATAATTTCTGGCACAAATGTGGTTGTGCAAAGTAGGAGAATTTCCCTTTAAATTACCTTACCTACCTATAGAGATACTTTTGTATCGTTACTTTGTTCACGTATAATGTGTATAGTAATCTCATGGGAGTAATATGTAAAAGAAAGATGAAACTCTTTTATCCAAGGTAGTGGAAAGTAGCATTAACTTTTAGAAGAAAGCATCCTACTTAATTTTATCCATAATTCTATAAATATTACTTGAATTTTTACCTCTATATCAAAAAGTTGAACCACACTACAACGCAGATCTGAAATAGAGCATGTGATGAAGTTTAACAAAATTTCATTTCATCTCTCCCATCATAGTAAGCATCAGTTTCATTTTTGTGTGATATGAGATGATGAGAAAGGCTATTGGTACTTTCTACAGTATCAACTTTCAACTTTGGTGGAGTGGAGTGGAGTGAAGCAATCTTTAAGAAAGAGAATGAGAACTAACTGGTTTCTGCTTAAAAGAAATTCAATCTATAAAAAGACTCTAGTTCTATTATATTTGTATTATGGTTGGTGGTTGTAAAAAAGAACCTTCAAAATGTGTATAAGCGCATAAAAGTAATAATGATAGAAAAAGAAGGAGGGCAGCTGCAAAATCAATTTCTTGCTAAAATGGGCTTCACTAGAGAAATGGAATACATTAAATGAAATGGGTAATGTAATGCATGAGGCGTAATGTGATGTGATGTAGGTTTCCGATCCCATCTGATCATACTGACTGTATATAAGGTTTTCTCTGTAAGTGTGTGCATGTGTCTTATGTTATTTTTCTAGTGACTAGTGAACAGGACCATTTCTCCATGGATGGTACAAAATGTTTCCCATTTTTTCCACTTGGAAAAACGGCAACTTCATCGAGTAAACGAACTTAAAGACCTGAACTACATTGAATTTTTTAGAGATACAATTTTACCATAATATAGGTATATATATCGAATATATTAGAGACTATTAGAGACAGAGAGTTACCTACTTTACATGTTAAGAAATTGGATTGTATGTTTTACAGGAGAAGAGCTACTTTTTATAAATAGACTGGGGCATAAGGATGAGTGCTTTACTTTTTAGAAGATCGAATTCAAATATTTAAGGTTATTATTTTATGCACATTTTCATCTCCCCAAGAGTAATAATATTCAAACAGGAAGGAATCACGAGTATTTTAGTACTTGGATTGGCTGGATGGAAGGAATGAATGCGTAGGTATAGGTTGGGTTAGAATTGTAGAGGACCCAGGGTGAAAGCATTTGTCTGTCGGTTGGAGAAAGAAAGAGTCGAATTTCATTCTAAGCCATTGCCAGAATTGCCCATTTCTCTTCATCACTTTCACAAAGTTGCTAATGTCTCTTAACGTAAGTAAGGCTTTATAATATTCCATTACTTTTCCTCGTTTAAATACTTTTTCTACAAGGAGAACTCAACATGGTACATTTCAGTTTAACTTAACTACTAATGTAAAAGTTTAGCTGGGGTATTATCATGTAATTTTGTTTTTTTTCTGCAGCCACGAATGGAAAGTTTGGGTAAATTAGATACATTTTTGGAATTTTTCTTTGTTATAAAACAATATGGTTTGTGGCCATACTAGGAAATCAACTTTTTTGAAATTTTAGTTCTAGTTTTGTAAATTATATTTTTGGGTTGGTTTATTGGTTTGGCTTGGTCGTTTTGATAAGCAAAATTTAATTAATTCTTAGTTTTCATTTCGGTGCATTTAAAGCCACTTCCGCATTGTTATTTTTAGCAACAATGAAAGGGTAATAAAGTACATAGAAAATATCGGCATGTCATCTCATAATGTAAAATAGAAAGATTTGTATTTGACCTGAAATTCAACAGAACCAATGCTTATTTTAACCTTATCAGCTTTCTCCATTAAAATAAATGTGATATAAGATAATTATAACGCAGTTCAAGTACGTGAAATACACAAAAATACACATGTTTTTGCTGAATACAAGCAGTTTACCTTTCCTTTGTTTACAAATATCAAAAATTATGTTGTTTTAGTATTACACTTAGAAAAGTTAAAAAAATTTAAAATGTTTTTTTCTATACGAATCTGCTCATAAAGCTAATAATGTAACAAACTCCTTGTTAATTTAAGCTACAGTTAATTTGAAAAGTTAAAATATTCAAAAACTAAATAGTTCCTCAAATATCTCCTCCTAAAGCTTATTTGTAATATACTGTCTCCTAGTGAAATTGTGTATATATAGACCAAGGAAAGTCTAATTTAAGGATCTGAGAGCATCCTCATTTGATAAGTAACCTCCCTCAAGTCTATATTGTAGAATAGAACTGCTCAGATTAAGGTGGAGAGGGTTTTGGTTCCTTTCTATTCAGAATATCTATCACGATTCGCTTAGTATTCATAAGGAAGTTTCTCATGTTCTCAAGAGACTGGGTCACTGTACGTGTACGCGGGTATTTGGTAGAGAAATTCGGTTGCTTAAATCATGAACGTCTCTCATTGAACTAAACCTGGAGGCTATTGCGGAAAGTAAAGTTTAGCTTGTGTAGAGTAAAGTAACATCCCTTTCGACCTGTCTTACATTTACTTTGGATACTGATACATCCTTTAATCCTCTCTCTCTTTTCTGCGTGCAAAATTAGATTCAAAAAGATGAAAAGTTTTTTGTGCAATGCAGCAGCCACTCTATAAATGTCAAATTAGTATCAACATCACATTTGAATATCTTTCATCTTTTACTTATCTACGTGATGATGAATGGAGCCAAGTATATGCATAGGATTATCTACTAGAGTGGGTTATACGCCCCTGCAGGAGTAGAGCAAATAAATTATACCAGTTTCTCATAAATTAATTACAAAACCTATTCGATGACTTTTATCCACCTTCTTTTCTTTAATAAATTTGCCCTTTGTCTTTACCTCTATAAGATATTGATGTTAACCCAAACCAATTTTTGTTGTGGTTCTGACTTATAGTCAATACCATACCATTTAATATTGTCTTACTTATAAGAATCAACCGGACTTTGTTGATAGGGAGTCCCACGCTTGCATTGCATTAATAATATTTTGCTTTTTGCAGTAAAGTAATCTAAGACAGTGTGAATAATTTAAATATTAAGCAAACTTATTTTCCCAAAATAGTGCAGTTTATATTCTAAAAGTAAATGTCAGCAATATTTACTTGTTTTTGTTTGTGTAGCAAATATGATTTTAAATGATATTTTTCTGTCATGGACTGGAAAGAGAAGTAAAGTAAACTAATTAAAGAAAAAAGTCAATTTAATGAATGTTAACGATTCTATCTACTTAAATGCGCAAAGCAAAGCAATTGTTAGACTTAAAGAAGCTTTCGAAATAGTAAAGGAAAAGTTGGTAATTTTACGAGCGAACGGGGAGCAATGTTTGTGGACATGCTTGATTACTATATTGTGGAAAACTAATAGGGAATATTTAATGCTTACTTAATTTACTCATAGGTCATAGATATAGAGAGAGACTCGACTTATCTAATGGAAGAAAAGTCAGACGAGTTGTAAGAAAAAGAGAAATGTCATCGAGTGACCTTTTTACTGCGTAAATTTGCTATCTTGATAAAAGAGCCTTTGAACTAACATAACACCAACACCCTAAGGAGGTGTCTTTGTTATTCTGTCACCTTCACTCTACCCGAATATTTAAAGGTTGTTGGCTTTTACATATTCAAACACAAGTCGGCATAGTTTTTAGCAAGAACCACAAAGAAACTGATAGACTCTCGTACTTATGTAGTTTCACAGCTTTTGAATAGGAAATGGAATAGTAGGTTTCTTTATCGCATTTTACCCACTCGTATATTGTACAAACTGGTGGAGAAAGAACCTTGGGGATTTTTGCAAATTATATAAGGCTTTGTTCTTAGAAAGCAAATACGACATTGGGAAATCCAGACTGGGTTTATTTGTTGAGTTTGCATGTTGAAAACTCAAATTGCAATTACCCATTGGACTAATCTGCATGAAAGAAATAAGAAAGTTTAAGACATGAAACCTTCTAGTCTATAGTATGTTTATATGAATATATCAGGTAATATTATGGCATTGTATGTGACGCTAATAATGTGATAAATCACTCGAGTTGAAAGGTAGCAAGTGGCTAATTTACAGTTTTCTAATGAATAGTTTTATTATTACGTCAGTGGCATAAAATGCTAAATTGCTAAACACACTCACAAACACACACACACTGGTAATCAAATAATGCAGACGATTTCTTTTAGTTTGGGCCAGACCAGACCAAACCAGGCTATTTGGATTGGATTGGACGTTCTATTTATATTTATAATGCTAATTTACTTGCTCCATGACATTGTTTTTGTATTATTGTGTAGTAGTAAGTAAGTGTGTGTGTTGTAATAATAATTCATGGAGATTTCGACGTGCTTTAATTTTCAAACCGAGTTTGACAAGTTATTTTCAAAGGGAATGCAATTAACTCATTAATGCAGGTTGTTAGTCAAAACTATAAAAGTAAAAATAAATTTGAGGTGTATTTTCAGACTTAAATAAAAGCTGAGCCAGCGATTAAAAAAATCATAATGCATTTTTTAAACTAAAGTAAATTTCTGATAAATTAGGAATTTCGAAATAATTCACATATGAATGCGTAGCATTTATAACGACCTACTTTTGCCACTTCCCTTCAAAGCAAAGATCACAATCATAAACCAAAATATTATGATTTAAACCACAATCTACGTACAAGTACAAGTACAAATGAATTTACTTTTACATCCTATACGAAGTTAAACTTTGAAGTATAAAATCAAACGAAACCTGCCACAATTTCCAAACCAGTGGGGGAAATGATACGCTTGATTAAAATGAAACCGACAAGAGTCATGAACTTAGCTGAAAGAGGAGATAACGAAACCAAAGATTAGTGATTTACAGATAGATAGATAGAAGATACACACAGATAATCAAATAAGGCTTTGCCTTGCCGTAGTCAATACACTCTGCGGTTGTACTTCCTACTATAGCAAGACCTTTAAAGGATCCAATTCATTTTCAAAACACTCCCTCCGGCTCCTTATGATTTATATGACCCACAAGACCTTTTAACCCAGTAGGTTGAAAGTGGAGATTAAGTTCGAGGATGGGGAAAGAAATGACGCAGAATGTTCCTAGCTGACACTGATAGGTAAATGGTGTACTTTGGATTGTTTGCTAATTCCCTTGAGCTATAGATTAGCTAAGGGTGCTCAGGCAGAATAAATCCGATGGTGTGGTTAGGTTAGTCTAGTATGATTCCCTCTTCTCTACTATCGCCCCATCATCATATATCATCATAGTCCATCGCTTATTTATACAATCATCGGCTTAATATGCAATTCATATTAAATTTTCATGTTGGATTGGATTTACTTCCTCCATTCATAAGGCTGCTGGTATGGCATGGATGGGATATTAATATTATGTTGATCCTGCTATAAATAAGGAAGGAAATAGATGAAAACCTTAGAATAGCAAACATCGTTATTTTCATCATCTGGTTTCAATGTGCTATTTCTAATGTATATAAAGCACAGTCGTAGGATTGTATGATTGTAGGATTAGATGCTTTCTCCAGGGCTAGGCAATGCATATTATGCAAAATTTATCAAGACGTGTCTAAACTGACTGTGAGTAGGGATACAAGGGTGTGAAGACTAACTTGGGTGGTGTGGTGTATGGCAATTCCATAGGTAGTCCAGTATGGTAGGAGTTCTAAATCAAAAACATATTTATTGGCACGGGAGCGTGACTAATGGTGATAAATTTCATTTAATTACTAATCGACTAATTTCCTTTTTATGGAGAGCCCTTATATAAGCCAGGGAGGGCAACGTTTACTTTTCTAGGTTGTATTTTCTGCATGGGTTTGGGGTATATAAGGTAAATATTATTAATTCATTGGAATGAGTAGGAAGCTCTGTTTTTAGCGATAAGCTCCTAGTTTATGGTCACGGCAGAATTAGCCAAGCATAATAATCCACCTATATATAATAATAACTTGGGTGTAATATAAACAAAGCCTATCTGTTTCGTAGGGAACTTTCTCTTGTGCTCAGTCCCTTTAGTTTAGTCTAATAGCCTATGTTCTTTATTAGGGAAGTTGTGATAGGTATTTAGCATTGTGAATGTGAAGTTTACTATTATATGCAATGCAAAATGACATTTTATAATGGGCTCATTCAATCTTATGGAATGGAGAGGTCTTTCCGATTTATAAGAGTTTACTAAACTCTTTAATAAACTGTGATTATTGATTATACTCTCTTTTGTCAAGACTTTGTGTTATTATTCCATTTATTTTTTCTAAATGGTTAGTCTGATGGTCAAGAGTTTAATTAAAGCTTTCATTGCCAGCCATAGCTCATATCACACACATTTTTGATGAATTAACTTTCTCTCCCTGGATGAAATCTTGTTGATCATCGGACCTGAAGGGTTTCATAGTTGAAATTGAGTTTAGTATGATTGATTATTATTTTTGTAGTTTAATAGTCAACAGAAACCTCTGAAGAGCTTTATAGTGGTCAAAATCCTGGAATTTTAGTATATTGACAATAAATGTATATTTTAGTGATTGGAAAATTCAATACAGTGTTTCTGGAAATTATATAAAAAATTAAGTAAAAATTTGATTGACTTTAAAAACTTTATTAAAAATAAATAAATCAAACAATCAGAAAGCTAATAATGATCGTTTATTACAACGGATTAGTTATTTATAGGTATAGTATAAAAATACAGAAGGAGAATCAAACCAAAAATTTCATTACGATATGAAAAATTCAAAAAACAATTTATATAAACAAGCCTAGAAATTACATATTCAGATTAAAATGTTAACGAAATTAAAACACAAGAGGATCAAAAGCCTTCATGTAGGTTGTTTTTCTCTAGGTTCAATTTAAAAAGTAATTTAGTTGCTGTGTCCAACAAACAACTCAGGCTTTTATTTTATTTTGTACCATTTCCCCAAGGTACATTTTCTGCTTCGTAGAAAATGTAATTTAGGAAAATTGGATAGGTTTAATTTGCTGATAATAGTTCAAAAGGCCAGTTTCGTCTCACAGAATTAAATTTTGTTTAGACAAAAAGAACTCCTCCTACACGCTTAATCGAATTGTGAGTCGGTTGACCATATCATATCATGATGACATTCAACATTGTAAGTTGTAATGTATTTAAAGGGAGCTTTTGTGGCTTGTAACTGAAAGCAAAAATCATACTTATATTATATTATATGATACGATTATTTGTTGAAATTGTATAAGCAACCATTCTTGTGGAAGGAAATCAGACGTTGGTTTAGTTCAATCAGATATTATCAAAATTGTATAAGGGGGTCATAAAAGACGAAATTGGAAAACGTCAAAAGACCCTGGAAATTATATTCCAGACTATCTATGCGTTTTGGATTTTACTTTGATGTGTCTATTCAACAGTCCATAGTACTTTTGAGTTTGACAGTGACAGCTGTATCTGAG
>JAQFYJ010000003.1:0-88799 GCA_034694685.1 Isotoma anglicana | reverse complement strand
ACGATTTTCTCTACCTTAGAACCCCATACGATTTTCTCTACCTTAGAACCCCATACGATTTTCTCTACCTTAGAACCCCATACGATTTTCTCTACCTTAGAACCTCATACATTTTCCCACCTTTAGATCTCCATGCATTCCCTCGCTGTCGGTCCCAATACGTTCCCCACCTTAGATTCCCCTTCTATAGGGTCCCCAAAGCTTTATCTTACCTTAGATCTCCATACCTTAGATCCCACCTTAAATCTTCAACCATAACTTATTAGATCTCCCACCTAGATCTTCAGACATTAGGACATAACTTAATGCTAAATTAAATAAGATCAAACATCCAGCAATATTTGAACAGTCCCCTAAAGCAAGGAAAAGTAAAGTAATCCGACATGAACAGAACAGAAAGTGAAAACCCCTTTCTTGCACTCGATCTCTTCGTTCTTCGTTATTAAGGGTCTTCATCTAAACGTAAACCTTTGGTTGATAGGCAGCTAACTAAATAACTGCTAATGCAGTAGCGAGTAATCCAATCTCTAGTATTACTTTATACTTTCACTAATCTAATGGAAGCAAAGAAAGAGAGTAGAGATCAAGGTGGATGGCGGAGGTGGTCGACCGAAAGAAGAAAAACTCAATCTGCTAATAAAAATCATAGATTAATCCCTATGTTCTTTTAGTTGGTTGTTCTAAGAGAACGCACCCCGGATGAGCGAATTAGCTTTGCTCTTGTGTTTTTAAGGTAAAAAAAGAAAAGAGTTGGATGTTAGAGAATGCATATTGCATAGAGGATACGTGCACACGTGTTTTTAGCTTTTGTAGTATTTAGGTAAGAGAAACATATGGATGAAATGGAAATGGAATAGTTTCTTTTGGTGCTGCCGAGTAGTCTCCCGGGTATTTTAATGCCCTGCCTGGTATATGTTCTTCCTTGTAAATATAACACGAGTTCGAGTGCCAGTCAAGTAGTCAGTTGTACTGCCTAACTACTAAGTTTCTACTTGTGAAAAGTAGAAAAAAAATCCGGAAGTTTTTCGTTTGTTTATTTGCTTTGGTTAGTCTCTTTCCCTTTTACTCTCCGATGGATTTGGGGACGTCCAAAAAGTACGTGTTTGATTTCGGTGATGATTTATCCGATAAAACACTACGGTGTGGGGTCAGCGAGTGTTTTTTTTTTGTGCGGAGGGACGCTTTGGCAGCCTAATGGGCTCATGCCAAAAGACTGCTACAAGCGTCCCGGAGCGCTTTAAACCCGCCGTTAAACTCACGAGCCAGCGTTTATTGGATACATTTTCACCTAAATGAGGCGCGTACTTTGTGAATGAACCTAAAGTACACTGTGTTTTATGCATAGGTGCCTTAAGATTCACTGTTGGATTTTCAAGTGAAGGATTACCTTTCTTACTTTTACCTTCAGAAAGAAATGTTTTGTCTGTTACGGACTGACAAAAGTAGTTTTAGATTCGAATCTCAAAAGAAAATCCAAGTCCAAGTGCAAGGCTTTTCAAAAATGCGTTTGTAAACCTAAGGTTACGATTGTTGTTAGGCTATATTCAACCTTGAGATTTGAAGAGTGAAGTAAGATTTGGTATTTGTAGAAGAGAGAAGTGATTCTGTTCCTAATCCGGGAATCTTTTGAAGCCAACTAAAGCGTTTTTCGCTCCGTTCAATGTTAAGTATTTGGTTGGTGCTTTGCTATTGCTACTGATGTAGATTCTCCAGAGGCTAAACAAATCCTCTGCAGGCTTCTTCTGTTTTGAATTATAAGTCAAACTTACAACTTTTCTTCGTTTGTTTTCTCATACCTTACTTTACAGTCTTTTTACACCGCTCAAGGTTAATCGGCGTAAGTTTCACTTAAAGAGGAGTGAAGTTTCCATCAGAAACATAAGGTACTTAGTGTGAGAAATGGAATGAGATTTATAAAAATAGATTGTTTTGGATATGACATGTGTTTAATTAAAAACGTTATGAACAGAACAGAAACCTGATGTTTTTAAAATTAGAAATAGAAGAAATATGAGTATCAAGTTATTAAAGCTATTTTTAAAGTAACGTTTTTTTAAGTAATGGAAAAAAAGTTGTATGATGTACGAATTTTTTAGTTCCTAATACGTTCAACAGAATTTAAGACTGAAGATATTGGGGTTTATTTGTTATAGACAAATATTAGAGTTATTTCTTAACGCACATTTAAAAAGGTTCAAGAAGTTGAGTCCACCTGTTTACGTAGTTCTATTTAGGATCTTTGCATCTGAGACTTGCAAAATCTTGGTTTAAGAAAAGTAAAAAAAAATTGCATAGACCTGAACATTGTTTTAAATAAAAATTTGAGTATTTTCTTATCTTGATGAAATGTTAATTCATCTCATGTTTGTTTGCTTATTGCGGTTCTTGAGAGTTAAAATCAAACATTTTCAGCATAGTTTTAAGGAGAAGAATGAGTTTGAGTGGGCGATGTGATCATTGTTCAAGTCTATTAAGGCTTTTGTATTTTCTACTATGTCAAAACTATTGCAAAAGTTGCATTTTATCCAAGGAACGAAAACCCGCATGATGTGACACCAGTCTCGAGAGTTTCGACTATGTCGTAAAATTGGTCTGTTTAAAGATGCGGGTTATTCTTTGCTAATACGTGTGAGTGACCACGACCACATTACAACTTTCATGGTTGAAAACGAAGGTTTGGACATTGGACTATAATTTAGCGGTTTGGTTATTTGATATCTATTAAATTAGAACGGAATAGTTCCAATTATTTCCAAGCGATTAGTTTGAAACTGGAGAAGCATCATAAAGGCTATGCAATAGGATCGAATTGCATTGGGCCACACAATTACGAAAGACATTTTTTTTTCATCATTTTGTTAGGTCAGGACACTATTTTTAGAAATGTTTTTGGTATAATTGCAAATTTCAACAAAGCTTATAAGCTACGTACCTTATACGACAAGGTGTGGGCTTGCATGGGGACATTTCAAATGAGACAACTAAGGTAAATTTAAAAATTCAATCAATAACTCCAAGCAATTATAAAATGGAATGAAATAGGTGAAAGAACTTACGGTGATTCTGTCAACATGATTAATACATGTTATATAGGGTGTATATAGTAGAGAGTCGACGATTGTAATTTAACGTAATTATCTTTTTGCGTTACGTACCAAAAGGTTGAAAGTGAAACCTTGGAAGAGCTCTAGCGATAGTTTTTAATTGGGTGCTGATTAGCTTGACAATTAAAGTAAATTATTCAAATAGGAGGAATGGAAATGGGACAACAGCTCTGTTTGTCCAACTGCCAAGAAATTTGAAATTATTCCCAGCTGGCCATCCTTGACTTTGTGCCAAGCCAACAACTACCACCACAGAAACCCAAAGGAAAGGTTTACTCTCATTCTACTAACTGAAGTAATAGAATATCCCTCTGGTCTGTGACCCAAAGGTCCTCTGCTAATTGTCTTCATTTGCAATTTCTAATGTGTACGGGCTTTAATAAACTTTTATGTTCTTATATCACATCACATTCACTCACATTACTTTTGCACTTTAAAAATAAAAACGAGAGTCGTTTTTCGAAACTTTTTAAATCGTAAAATTTAACTTGAGAATTCTTCGAAGGGAGAAGGAAGATTTCATGTCTTGATATTATTTCAACCGTGTGGTGTGGTATGGTATGGTATTGTATGCATTCATAATAAAATGAAATCATATAATATACAATACGTACAACAGTCAGTCTAGCAGACAGTGTGCAAATGTAAAGATAAAGAATAAGATAGGGATAAAGATAACAATAAAAAAGTACGAATATTTGAAAAGTTCTTTAATAATATGAACACATCCCATGACATCGTCACATCATTCGAATGTTGAATCTCCGAAATTGAGATGTTTACTGCGTGTCATTTTATTAAAGTCACGACCAAGAGAGTAGATTTTTTTAAATAGAACTTCTTCCATCCTATTCTTGTATAAATGATGTTAGAGTTCAACTTTTTATTTTATTTTATATTTTATACAGTCTAAGATTTTCTATCTATCCCTTCCGGCCAAGGAAAGAAAAGCTAGAAAGTAGCAATAAGTAGCATCAGTTAAGAAATCCTCTTTGGTTTTGGATTCTAAAAAGAGTGAAAGTCACCCTGGTCTGGTCTGGTGTGTGCACTTGGATATCGCACATTTCCACACATGCATCCATCTATATCCGCAATAAGGATTATTCTGTTTCTGATCTGATCTGGTTTGATATCATTGGCTTGACTTGGATTCTTGATATACATAAGAGTTGAGTTGCCTACCATAAGTTTATCCGTATGGGCAAGGGTATATAATACGTAACAATACGAGAGATAAAGGGAGACGAAAAGATATTTCCAGATTTTATGGTAAAATGCACAAAAATGGGAAACCGGAAAAGTAAGGATGACGATCCGATGTACAAGGACAGATAGTAGGACTTTTACTTATATAGACTTAAAGATAGAAAAGAGAGATCCGGGAAATCCATTTCCACCCTCGTAAACAGAACCCAATTGCAGAGGTTACACACATTCCCATTCGGATGAATGAATTCTATCCAATGAATCTATCTGTCAGCGGGATAAACCTCATAATAATATATTGTTTTGGGCCCTTTGTCCTTGCTGCACATATTATTATGTGGTCTGGTCAGGGATGGATGACCTACACCTTTTATAATGCAATGGGGAAATTTATTTTAAAGCTTATGCAAAACTAATGATAGTTTTTGATGGGTGAATAAACTTGTAATTTAATTCTAGTGGTTTTTTGTGGGCTTTTTAACAGTACATTTTAGTTCATTTTTAAATTTTTGCGATTGGAAAAGCTTGGAAATCTTACCAATTAAAAAAAGCAATTAGACAAGCCAATTTTAAACTTAAAACCTGGGGAATTTACAAACGTGTCAAGAGAGACTCGAATTTTATAGGTTTAAAATATTTATTTTGGATAAGGAGAAAGAGGCTTTGTAGGCTGTTGATGTGTTCCCCTGTGATTCATTTGGAAAATAGTAATATTAAGAGGTAGTTTCGTGATACTTGACAATGTCACTAGAGAGAAAGCTCAATTTGGAGGAAGAAATGTCCAGTGAGAGAGAAAGTCACATGCGATGCCACATGCCACGTCTTTCCTCATTTTCTTGGTTGGTTTCACCCCTCTCTCTCTCTCATCTTCAGAAATGAAGAGAAGATCGCTTGAGATGAGGGAGATACAACAGGACAAGGACAAGTTCTCAAAGAGATCAACATCACATATGGACCATTTATAAAGTATTGGGTTCAAAGGTCGATTGATTATCCAAAAGCACATAGATCATTTGGGTGATGATTTGCCCCAAAACAAGTACAAGTCGTACCCTATGGGCTAACGGGTGTTTTAAGGCACTTTGAGACGCTTAGCAGGGTAGGGTTGACCTGCGAGGCAGTTGACTTTCAGCTTGTCGAGCCCTTCGGGTGCTTAAAGGTCAAGATGCACCCTTCGGCAAAGCCTATTCGGCTGCCAAAGCGACCCTCCGCATCCTAAATCATCCGTTGAACCCACAGACAGGGTAATGTTTTTGGGTAAATCATCACCCGAAAAAACTTCAAGGTTTTCGGATGAATCCCAACTTTTCCGAGAAAATATTAGACACAACATTTGTGACCAGTAGCTAAGATTGAAGACGTTCATTCCGGTGCGATCGGATATGTTGTACACATGCATTATGAAGCATACAATACCTTTGGAAGTCTTATTGCATTGTACTTTGTTGTATGAATTCATGTAGCGTAAGATGTCATATTGTCCTGGAGGATGAGAAGAGGGAGAGAGAGTCATAATGGTGAAGAAATCTCTCCTTCCGGCACATCTCAATAAAATAAAATCAAATTGAGTCATAACCTGAACCGAAAGTGACTGGCACAAACCTTGAACATCTCTTGAGTCTCCTCAATCCTCCAAAAATGCTTTGACTTGTTTGAACATTTCAAAAAATGTCTCTTCACCTCTCTCTGATCTCTCTTGAATTCACACATCACATCAACAACAAAATCATCTCTATCCTCATTTTCTTTGAGTTATTAGATTGATAGGGAAATAAAAAAATACCTCTGAAAACATATCATCACCATCAATTCAAATTTCAATGTATGAAATGATAAAATAAAATATTCCCATGTAGACAGACAGACAAACAGACATGTCTGTGTATCTCTATAGAGTTCAGTTATTATGCTCAGTCACCCATAAGCAAATCTATTGTATTAAGGTATCTCTATAGGTAATTCAAAAATAGTAAAGAAAAAATGAAATCATATTTCATTTATAATAAAGCATTATTATTCATATGCTTTGGGTGGTGGTACAAAGGGAGTCGAGTACCAAATACCTGTCACATCTCACATTTTTCTATTATTCACAACCCACTGAGTTTTTCCGTGGAAATCTGGCACTTTTTTTATTTCATCCCCATTTACAATCCTAAGATCTGAAGTGCCTCTTCCAACACACGTGTTTATCTCTTGGACCGGAAAGGGATCAGATTTGCTTGAAACTTGGTTGGTGTTGAATTTGGTCGTTTCGTGTGGTAGCTTGGTGAAATAAGTTCGAAGTTCATAGTCCTTAGAGATAGGTTGTATCTGATGCGTGATCTGATGACAGTGATAGGCATTCCGTGGCTGGGAGATGAGCTGGAAGTTTTCAAATGCCATTTCGAATGAAATACAAAATCTGGAAAATGCTCTGGTTGGATTGGTATATAGGCTTTCGCACCCAGGCCAGGAGGGATTTACCCTGAGTTCTATTTTTGCCTTGGTTGGCTTTTTGAAAGTTCAAGGGGCAAGAATTTCATTTGAAAAGGAAAATTTTTATAGCCTTAGCTATTTTCTTATGCAGAACAAAAAAACCCAAATTGATTTCAAAAATTTGTTGAAACTTTATATTAATTATTGACCAATTATGAAATGGAAATGATGCACACGTTTTGCTCATCGCTTTTTAAAGGTATTTTAATGAAATTGATCTACATAAAATTCAAATAATTTAAAAAATGATTTACAAGAAATGAATGCATATTAATAAATTTTTTTATCTATTTCAGGTAAGCCACCTTTCCATTTGTTGTTGTATGTAACAAAACTACAAAACAATCAGTACCGATTGACTGTATCTAGATCCGTAAGAATATGAATAGCTTCATCATGCTTAATGCTTTTAAAAAATTAGCTTGCATTACAGGTCTATTTATTACTTTCAAGGGATAAAGGCTTGTAAGTACCTAGAGATGCCGACTTTTATTTTAGTTATTTACTCAGAACTAATTTGAATTGAAGATGACACCCTCTACGGGCTTTTCATTCTAATAAAGCCAAGGGTTTTTTTATTCTCGAAACTCAAAGGTGCCTCAAGCCTGAGGACTTGAGGAAGTGTAGTAAATAAGATTCTTCTCACCTGACCTGTCCAGCTCCAGTCTGGTTTTTCCTTCTAAGTATCTTAAAAGGTGTTAAGGGTTTCAAGGGAGATTTGAAGATGGCATGTACACCTTGCTTCCTTTCCCTTCGGACTTTTATCTTTAACCTTTTGATGGAAATTGAAATATTAAAATCCCTTGAAGGAAAAGTATTGTAAAAGAAAATTAAAAGCAGAAAAACATCTTTATAGCACCTTTTTTTCTTCATGCGATGATCTTTATTTGCAGAATGCAAAAGACAAGACATAGTTGACAAGACTTCACGGTTTTTGATTTCAGGAATTACAAAAATAAAATGTTATGTGACTTTAGCCATGATGTAAAACGAAATGTAATAGGAAAGTGTAACAATCGTGTTCAGAAGGATTTTCCACATGAGATCAGATTAAGGTGTAATTTGTTCTGACCACTCGTTTACTAATTACAATTTCTCACCTCACATATTGGATGCCTTACTAATCTTAAGTCATTCATGTCAAAGGTTCACTTTTAGTCACAAAAAAACTACTTTCATTTATCTTCGTTAGCCTACTTTTAAAATTTGGTTTCTGACTTAATTTCAGATTATGCAACGAATAGTAATATTTCAGGCTTTTACCGAATTTGTGTGAATTTGTATTTGTGTAATGCTTTTATTTGCTTTAATTATATAATATTTATTTAGTTTTAGCCAACGCAACGCTTGACAGAGACGCTGAAAGCTTATCATAATACCTAATGATGACCTTTCATTACTAGAATTTCACAATTAATTAGTTCTTCAGGGTAAAATCTTAATTTTAGTATATTCCATCCCAATGAGAATGAACGTCAATATCTCTACCTAGAAAGTAGGTGTACATAATGTACTACCAGTTCAGAAATATTTGCATATAATAATCAGGTACGAAATGTAGTAATAAGAAGGTACAAATGTAATAATGAGAAGTCAGTCAGATAGATAATTTCTCCAAATCATCCAACCTACCCACTATACACACTACTATCTGTACAAAGGAGACTATTCTTCCTTCCATCAATTGAATTGAGTGATTTCTTCAATTGTTTGCTATCCATTCCCATTCATTTATTTACACGGAACTTTGCTTACTAAGCTCATAATAATGCTCTTTCTTCTATCTACAGAAGGTTGCAAACGTTAGCAAAAAGATTTTATCTTTCTTTGAATCTCTTTGGATTTGGATGAAAATCATCATGATGAGTCTATTACGAATAGGAAGTTCATGTCTTTATAGCATACACGGGAAGATTTATTCAAAAAGCACGTGCATAATTTTTAGGGCATGATTTACCAGAAAAAAACATTACCTTTTGGGGTAAATGGGTGCTTTAAGGCGCTTGGGGACGCTTGACAGGGAGCCTATAGGTGTGTTTAAGGGTGCAGAGGGTCGCTTCGAAAGCGAATAGAGCTTAGATCGAAGGGTGTATTTTGACCTTAAAGTACCCATAGGGCTCGACAAGCGTCGTATGGCAAGTCGAGCCCATGCGGCTGCTTGCTAAGCCTAAGCGTCTCGAAGGGCTTTAAACACTTGTATGGCTCACTTTGAAGCGTCCGTAAGCGTCTTAACCCGCAGGGTAGTGTTTTAAAAGATAAATCATCACCCAAATAAGGCACATGTTTTTTGGACTTCCCTTGCACACAATGTATGAAAATATGCATGCATGCATATTATTAAAATATTCCATGTAATAGTTTTATCTTATTTATCAACTGTGTGTAAGTAGTGAAGGAGCAGTAGGGATCAAAATTTGCATAAGCTGACAGCTCCTAACTTACTACCTACTGCCTACTACTTACTTACCTCTCAGAGGGAAACTAGTTGCAAAATCTTGTGCAAATCTCAAGCCATGTACAAGAGAATAATACAATATGGTTTTTCTTCAAGTACTTGGGAGTTGGTGGATTAAGATGTGACTTATTGAAATTTGTAAAATGACATATGAAATGAATCTGAGTAAGCATTTTGTGAGTCATCAACTTACATCTCATCGCTTTTGTAAATTTGAATCTAGAGATGCGCCGACAGTCTACAGATGAAATTGATTGAGGCAAAAATGTAAAAGGGTTAAGTGAACCTGACAACTATGATGATCATGATGATGATATGATATGCATGGTAGTTGGTAGTTTTGTGAAGTACGTGAGGTGATGATGATGGGTATAATTAAAAGAACTCCGTTGCTAAATGAATTGGTAAACAATCATTGAGAAATGGCAAATAGAAAGAAATTTGCATTTTGCAAAACGTTCATTAATTTCTACAAATATGGCTTTATTTGATTATTACTACTTTGTACTTCATACTTGCAAAATATTAGCAAGGCAGGCAAGGGATATTAAATTCTAAGAGGAAATATCTTTATGAAGATGTTATTATGATAGGTTATGTTGTTTTATTTGATTATAAGACGACAAACTCTTTTGACAATTACCGAAAGCTATGTTTAAAAAAAACTTTAAAAATATATGTTTTCATTTTGCATATTTAATGATGCAACTGCATCGTGAGAAGACACACTGCTAATTTATGTGGGTGGAGTGATAATATATGAGAATGTCGTTTGGATTAGTAATCTTTTATATACCTTGATAATTGTAATGGGTAATGAAATTATGTTTGTGGCAAGGATTTTTTACTGTTAGCAAAAATTATGAATTAACATCTTCATTTTTATTGGAATTATGTAAATTTATTTTTTAGGCTTTTTAAAGCAAAATATTTTATGAGATAAGTCAGGGATTGTATTTTCATTTTCGCATGTCTCATTTTAAAATACATTAAATCTGTGTTCCTTTGAAGCTTGCGATTTTTACTATTAATCAAAAAACATAAAGTCTCAAGGTATTTTATTTTATATATTTTTAAGTGCTTTATTTAAATTCAGTCTAATTTGTAATGATAGTAATAATGAGATGGTTAATTCAGGATATGCAGCAATTTTACAATTAAATACTTTGTATTTAAATATTCGTTCGAAGAATATTTTTACTCTAGTATCTTTAGTATTTTATACGCTTTTAGAGCAGAGTTCAAGGTAGAATGTAGATAGACAGTGACGCTTAAAAGATAAAAATAGTTAATGGCGTCAAAAGGCCGCAATTCATTTAATTCATTACTGTGGCTAGTAGGCATTAAATATAAAAACGTTTTTATGTTCGAATGTGTCAGAGAAAATTTTATTTTAATTCTTTATCACCACTTTAAGCTCTTATCTGACCTTCTCTTCATTTATCTTTAATCTGTATTCGACTAGACGAAATAGATACGTAATTTCATATTAAATTGTATAACATGGAAACATTGTATTTTGTATTGTATATTGTAATATTATGCGATATAGATGAAAACTCTTTACTTTTGATTACGAATTGGACTGGACTGGAGTGGAGTTGCAAATTTGCCCTCGTATATAAAATATTACCATTTTGTATTTTTTTACAAGAGAATATAATGAGGGTTAAGTGGATTGGTCAGCTATAAAATTGGCTTTTGAGAAAATATTTTAATATTATCATTTTTACATATTGAGATTCGACTTGTTTAAAAGAAATAATTTCTCTTTCGCAGAAGAAGCCGGCTGATTGGCTCTTAAATTATTACCTTTGACTTCTCACTCTCATTTCCAGTTCATGCCGGCCGGATCTTTGTGGGCGTAGCGATGGGGAAGATCGTACTGCTTTTTAAATGCCAATTCCAACTATAACATGTAAAACCTTTGACCTATTGTTTAAAAATTAAAAAATGCAGTGGAAGGTTCATGTATTGCACTACGGCTCTTAGCAATTTTTCAGTATAAGATTGACATTTATTTAAAATTTTAAAGATGCAAAAAATATCGAACGATCAACGATCTTGTTCTGAAATTCAAGAAGAAAATATTTTTGGCCGGTGTGGATTGTGGAATAGATAGAGGTGAAGTTGGTTGTAGGTTTTAGGTGAACTATAAAAAGTCGCATCGTTTACAATATCAAAGTTATTTCTCGTTGTTTATTATATAAAACAGGATTTGGTAAAATTGGATGTGAATGATTAGTTCACAAAACTTTTATTTTTTATTTTACTAAAGAGCCAAAGAGCACATTTCAGAAATTGTGTTCTTCTCTTTGTATAATATTGCCAGAAAATATTATGCAATCAATATTTTTGAGTTGAAGATGCCAAAAGTCAAGTGTCAAAAAATAAGCATGATCTTCTTGTTCTACGAATTTATTTTTTATTCGTGTCTTTCGGTCAGGAGGTGGTCTGGTCTGGTCTTTGCAAATTTGTATTTTTCTTGAGAAGCTATTAAATTGCATTATTTCATATATATATTTATATTGAAGGAAAGCTGAAGGATAATCTTGAAACTTTGTTGGATGAATGATAAAATAAAGTGGAGAGTAGTCAGAGTCAGTTAGCTGAGGATTCATTTCATTTGGAGTGAGATAGGTTATTAAAATTTGAAGACTTTTTTTATATTATTCATAAAAGTTCCATTGCACTGTGTAATATCAGAAGAAAAGGGAATTTATTCTTGAATCTAGACTGTTGTGTGGTTTCGTTGTATTATTGTATTGTAAGGTAGTAATAATGTTAATATAGTGTAATGATGAGAATGTGTGAGATATAGTTGGAGAGATGTGAAATAATATTTTAACTAGCTGTTTGAGAGAGGAGAATTTTATGGAATCAGACGGATTTGTTGCAACTGACTCGTAAAACAGTCGGGGTCAATTGGACACGTAAAATGGAAAATGTAATGTAATTTTCTATAATGTAATGTAATGGAAGATATAACACTTCCCTGGCTTTTTTTACTGAACTTTTACTTATCTTTTTTTTCTTATGGAGAGGTAGAAAAATAGTATCTTTGTGAAATCTCTTATATTATAGTATTATATGCGTATGCATAGTTTTATGAATGTGGGTAATAGGAATGAATGTTGTGGGCTATTATTTTTTTCAAAGTTGTAAAATTACATCGTGGTTGGTTTTCTATTTCAAATCACGAGTGAGTGAACACTGTTTCAACTTTCTGAGAATTGGAATTGGACGCCCGTATTTGGTTACAAAATTAAGAGCTTTTTGCAAATGTTTGGATTGTATGAATGAATTAAAATTTTTTAATTTTGTAATTGTATGATATGAGAGGAGACTGGGAAATGAGAGTGGAGACTTTGGTACTTGGACTGGTTAAGAAAACGTCTTGGAGAAACAAATAAATGTACTTAAATTTTAGTGTTAAGAGTCAAGTGAGTCATATTGCCTTGGCTGTTTGACCCTTTTATTTTTCTGTGCATAAATTATTCGCATTTACTTTACAAAAATGAAGATAATTTATGCACAGTTTAGGGTGTTAGGTAGTAAGGTGGAATTTATAATTTAAGAGATTAGTAATTAAACTTGGATCCGGTATGGTTTGTAGAATGGACGATTTAAAACTGTTTGTAATGTCTGACTAATAATGCAAATGAGTCATATTGATTACTTTCAAGATTTTATTTATCAAAACGGGTAGAAATGTGAAATGTATTATTGGTGTCTGTATGTACTTAAGTACTTCATTTCTTTGTTAAGTGGTGTTTCGCAAAAGAAAGTCGGTCTTATTTTAAGGGACGAAACGATTCTTATCAGAGTTCTGCGAAACGAGTCCCATTCACAGGCTTTCCATTTCTCGCTAATTACTACCGACTGGGTGGGAGAGTTACCTTTTTGGCAAGACAGTTTATATTTATGTATTGTGAAGAGTCCATTTCAATCCCTAAATAGTTTTATTCGGAAGTTTAGATTGATTTTTAAAGTGAAATAAATTGTTTCATTTCCAATAGGTAAAGTTAGTATAAAGACAGTTTCTCTTACATTTGATTCAGTTAATGAAGGAATGCATTTTCTTTGCTCGCTTGTTGAATTGAAAGGTGAATAAAAAAACTTGAGCATAAGCACAAACTGTCGGATAGATAGAAATATTTTGAATAAATGAATAATATCGTACAAGCATAAAACATCAACTTGAATTAGTAATAATGAGTCAATTGAGTTCTCATGCTTAGCGAACCAAACAACTCATCATAACCACTCAATTACTTTTTACATCACATAACGAAATATTCATATTCATATCTTTCAATTTAAAAAGGCACAAATATGAAGACATTATTTCATCTCCTTATGCCAAGCAGACCTGTAATTTTTATACAATTACATTCAACGTGATTTCTTTATAATAAGGTCACATTCTAAACTTCCAATTTCAAAGCTTAGATATTTTCAGAAATGAAATTCTTTTACATAATTTTTTTCAACTATTTATACAATAGAGAGTTTATTCAACGATGGAAAGATACACAAGAGAATTTCTGTTTCAAATTCTTTACAAAAATTAAAAAATGTAAACGACGTCGGTAGAATGATGCCCTTTAGAAAATAAGATGATGATGATGATGATGATCGTCAAGATGATAATAATTGAAGAGTTTTCATTTAAGATCCATAAAGTCTCCTGTCAAGTTATAAAAGTTTTTTTTAAGGAAGTGCCTTATTGGCTCTTGTATCTATTAATACAGGTGGGATAGGAGTGGAATAAGTACATTTAACATTAGAGAGATGGTCTATTCTATCTTCTATCACAGTAATAAAAAGAAGATAGAGAGGATTTGTATTAAGTTTAGTTGGGCCGGCAAGTAAAGGGAAATAGTTGAGCTCCTGCGGCGTCAACCTTTCACATCTTGTGAAAGATCTTCTTTGTACCTTCAGAAGAGATGGAGAGTAAAATAAAATATAAAAATAAAAAATATAAATACCCAAGTGAACCGTCTTAATGAGCCACCACTACCACTCTACTACCTTACTTATTATGTAACTGATGTGTATAGGTATTAATATTGTTGATGTGAGCGCGGTGTTGGTTGGTGGTGCCTTCAGCCTTCAGGAACAATTTCTACAAATATCTTTGTTTTAGTTTAAAACTTTAACTAGAGTTTCTTCCTAAGGTATTTCAAAAGTTTCAACAGATAGGAGATAAAATCTTTGTAAACTATCTGTTAAAAATGCGTGGGTACTTGGTAGGTAATAGATTGCTAGGATGTGGGATCATATGTTGAGTTGATTGTATCAGTCAGTATTATGGAACTGTTTCTTTAATACTTATGCAATGCTGCAATGCAGCCGATTAATATCTCATGATTTCTCATGGAATTCCTCCAAAGAAATATCTACAACCCATGGATACCATACCAGATTATTGTGATGGGATGCCAAAAATGAATTTGTTAAAAAATGAGCGACCGAAATTATATGACGGGGTTGAGGACAAAATTTTAAAATGTTGGATGTCGTGTGGACTGGACTGGGTTAAAAATGTATAAACCTGTGTAAGGTAAGGACAGAAGGGAGCACTCTGAGGACATAATCACATGGCATTAGGCATCCCGTGTTTTTTTAATACTGGACAAAGGGATTATAACAAGAAGGGATTTAAGCCCATTCTTCAGTCTTGTGCTTCAGATTAAAATTTTTAGAAAGGAAAATTCCTCAGGCTTTTTTTGTCCTTTTTCTTCCAGATGAGATTTTGGGAAAGGATTGGCTTCGTTTGGTTTGGTGTATTGTATTAAATATCATTCACTGATTGGAGTGGGGATTAAATATTTTGCTTGTTGGTTAGTTAGCTCTGGTTTTACTGTATTGGCATTTTGGTTATTGTGTAAGTAAGGGACAGTGTGAGAGAAAAGGTAGTTTACAAAAGGACTATATTGGTTGGTTAATGATCTTGGTAACAGGATGGGGTTTAACGTTTAACCTTCTAAAATCAGAATATTAGAATAATTTCACAGTCTCCTTAATAATGATAGAGGGTTTTGGTTTAATGCATGATTAACGGATTCCCACAGGTGGATAATTATTTAAAGACCTTTTCTCAATATTTGTCAACTGTGTGTATAAAATACGTCATTTAAGAATTTTAAAATTTGAATAGATTTGGGAAGTCAATCATTTCCCTATTATTGATTTCTATCGAAATTTTCTTTAGTTTCTCGGTGGTCCAGAACATCTTGGTCTTGGGACAGTTTGCCTTGTAGTTTGATATGTGGAACGAGGGTTTATTTACAAAATATGGATGATCTCCCAATACAATTGTAAAGGTATAGATGATGTATGTCTGTCCATGTAAGAAGATTGGGTGACAGGTAGGCTGGGCTTTAATTTTAGATTGTAACTTTGACGTAGGTAGCTGCATTTAAGATTTAAAAATTTTAAATTGATGGTGCGATATTACCTTGTAAACGAGAATGTAAATTAGAAGGGTACATACATGGGATTTTAGTCGTGCATTAATCTTGTCTAGTGGACTTTGGACAGAACACTTGACCACTTGCACTGGTGGGGTGGAGCAGGGCCAGGGCTACTTAAATCGTGAGTGTGTGAATGCATAATAAGACTAATATGAAATATGGATTTATTATAAATCCTTAAGTTAAAACTTATTCATTCATGTTCAAGGAAATGTTAAGTACCTTTTAAGATTAAGGAGTTTAACTTACGTACTTCCCTGTTTCACAGGGCTTGATTTAAATTTTTAAATTTTAATACGATTCAAGTGGCTAGCCAATGGTGCCTTTGTGCAGTATTATTGATCAAGATTTTTCATTTTATCCATTTTTTTCTCACCATATTGAAGTAAATCCAAATAAACTAAAGGGCTTTTTAAAAGTTTGAGATTGTGGTGTGTATTATGGGAAATCAAAAATTTATCCTAGATGATTTGGTTACAATATATATAGGTGTATCGGGTAAAATATAGGTGATAAGGTGTTTATTGTTATAAAAGCATCGGCATTTAAGTTAAGGAGAAAAAAATAGTTAAAAAATATTCATGATCGGTATTTCTCTAACGAGAATAGTTCCCCTTCTCTCTGATCAATCTGATCCCATTTCAATGTCAAATTCCGAAAAGATACCGGAGGTCAGGGGTCATCTACCACCATCACTTTTTAAAGCACTTGAGTGCTATATACTTTAATACCATCGGTGTATTTTCCCATACCATAGCAGCTTGGGATCGTATCGTATCGTGATTGAGGAATGTGTCCATGGGTCGGCAGTCGGCATCATCTATCTATCTCACTCTCCGACTCTCATCACTCTTTATTTTTATCCGATTAACTATTTTGTTCTGGGAAGAGCCTGATTATTATTATTATTAGGTCATAGATACTTCAATTTACAATTTTATAAATTTCTCAAGAGGAAAAAAATACTTGGACGTACTTTCTTCGTGATTGATGATCTGGGAAAGAAAAATATATGCATGGAATAAATAGATTGGGATGAAGGGCTTTAAAAAGTAGAGTGAGTGTAAAATAATGTAATATAATTTGGAACAATGCTTTAAATGCTTTAAGATAAACGGGTATTAAATTGTTGATTAAAATTTAAAAACATTTATATAAAAAATGATCTCACACTTTTCTTAAGTATTTTAAGAGTGTCGAGTGCTCAAAGAAAATACCTTTTTTGATATGGATCAGGTGATGGAATGCGGTCTTTTGTATTGAGAACATTTAATATAGAAGAGGAAGTATTAGAGGTTTATGATGTACTCGTATGTAGACTAATTACTGACAAGTATGTGTTGTTTCTGCTCGATTAGAATAATATTGTTATTATATGTGTGTGTGTGTGTACTTTGTCTATGATATCAGAAGAGAATATCTAAGAACAACAAAAGGGTGTTGAGAGACGTTCACAGTGTTTAAAAGTTTTAAAGTGTTAGTAATAATAATACACAAGTAAATAAATAATTAGAGGGGAATCAAATGATGTTGTGTTATGTGAACTGATTTTTGTCTTGGAATTTTTGGGTTAAAATTTTAAAATCCATTATTTATCATCATCATCATCAAAAGGATTCTCCGTCTTGATGGATGGATGGATGGGTGATAAGATTGAGTTAAAAGGATTTCTGATCCGACGGTGGAAAATAAAACATAAAGACTTTGTTTTTTAAGTTATCCTCCAAGGTATGATGATGATAGGGAGATAAGAGCTTTTGAAAGTTTTTAAATGTGATACACATTCTGAGTTGATGGGGATGTTATGATTGGGATGGCATTTAATATTATAGAATAATGAAATGTTAAATGTTGAATATGCTACGGAAAATTATATCGGGTTTGGCTTGATCCTTTAGGATTTTTTTTTGTTTTTAGAACATTTACAGAGTGAGGTAAGGTTGATTGGATTTATTGGAAACTCTTGTTTTGTGGTCAAGGTGGATGGAAATGAAAATGCTTTTATTATTTGTGGTCGTTTTTGTTGTCCTTGTCCATTATTATCTTTGTATCATTATTACCTCAGAAGATTTGAGGTGAAGCGTAAAGTGCAAGGGGTACAATTTATGGCACTTTATCTGTGTGCCGTATGGTTTTAGGAAAATTAAGTTCTTAACTTTGATGGGAAGAAAGCATTTAGTTTTTTCATAAGGCCGGGTTTGGACCATGCATAAAAACTTTGTAAGATATTTGAAACTGAGTAAATGGTTTGTATTAAAAAGTACGATTCATTATTTGTGGACAGCCAGGTGGATAAGAGCTAATGGGGAAATGTGATAACAGGTCGGAGTTTATATGCAGGAGGAAATTGAGATATTTTTATTTTTATCCAAATGTGTGAAACAGGCTTGAAAGTTTCGAAGCTTAAAGGTTTACAGTGTTTAAAAATGCAAAGTGGAAGGTGAGAATAAACGAGTTGGTGTTAGTTTTCAAAGTTATGATAAATTTTTATAAACGTGCGTGGAGATTCGATGTATTTTTTGCATTAGCTTTCGACCGGTAGAGCTAGAGGCGTATATAGCTTGTGGGGACAACCCAAGCCAGACCAGCCAGGGTCACATGTCATATTCTATATTTTGAATTTAACATCAACATTTTCTCAATTATTATTACATGACTTTGAGCGGATGCTAAAGAGATTATTGAAGTGCACTCATTCCCTGTAGTCAAATTGCTTCTCTATTGTATAATAATTTATAAAGAAGAATTTCCTAAATGCTGACTGCAAGCCCTGAAGTGATGCATGTAAGTAAATTCTTTTTAAATTATAGCTTATTGGGATTTTGAAATAATTCAAGGAAGTTTTAATTTTTAATTTCGCTTTAAGTAATTGGAGGAAGAATTGACAGTTAGTGGAATGGAAAAGTAAGTAGATGAGTTTTTGAAAAACAACAACAAAAAGGTTGCATTTATTTTGTACTCTAGCATAACAAAGAGAAGTTGATGGTGGTGGTGGTGATGAGTTGTCACTTGTTCCTGGGCTGACAAGTTGCTCAATCAATAGGCAATCGGTTTGATGGGTATTTTTTCATATATATTTTATAACATGAATACTAATGAGAAACCGGTCATAGATCCAGTTGGATTTATTTGGCTATCTCAATAGTTTATCCACACCCTTGAATTAAATTGCAAACTGGGATTGAAATTTTGGAGCAAAATTTATGGACGGGTTGTAATATGATCTTGTATACTTACTTGAGATGATACTATAAGCATATTATAGTGAGGATGAAAGAATAATACATGGGATTGGAATGGGGAAGAAGAGCATAAGATATTACAATTTATACTATATTATTATTAAGATCAACATCATGCAATATAGCTTTTGTATAGTAGGTAGTATAATACTTTTAACTAGTGTAAAGTCACATGCAGCTTTATTTTTTGTATTTAGTTAGGAAGGTGCAACTCTTCCAATAAAATAATGATTTAGTGTTAATGAGTTTGTTGAATGTAAAGTCGTCTTCAGAAAGGAAGTTGCAATCAGAGAGAAATACCTTCTCGCATCGCAACCTAATCAAATCTGCGATGGCAAGCCAAGCCAATGTTCAATTGCAAAAACACGAATACCTCTCGATTCGTACATTCCACCTTCGTGTAATATAATATCTTCATCGTAGGTAAGTAAGTAGCAAAGTAAGTTTTATTAAATGGAAATGAGCTATGTACGAAATATATGAGCAAAAAAGGCTATCATAACGTTGAGTGGAGTTGAGTGAGTATAATCGTCATCGTCACCTCTATGAAAAACAAATGAATAAAAAGATAGTGGAAGAATGTGTGGAAAAAGAATAAAATTCATTGTTCCGGATGAGACAATAAATTAATTAGTCAACTTGACACAATCCAAATGTTAAAAAACAATTTATGCATATGCATGCCATGAGTTAATTGTTCGAGGAGTTTTTGTTAATATTTATTTGCTAAGAAAGAAGCAGGTAAGGGAGAAGAATAATAATAATTGTTATCGTCGTTGGAAAGAACGATGATAATTTATAGGATTTTATGGCAATTAGGTATTATGTATAACGGATGGATGACTAGTCTAATCAGGTTGTTGGCAATTGACAACGTGCTAATTATTATGGTCATTTCATTGCTTCTGCCTGCCATCGCATTCTTAATTTTTCTTATATGGAAATCCACACTGACTCTTTATGTAAGGAGAATGTATATAGTGGCATGGCATCGTGTGGTTCGTATGATGGTATGGACATGGTTAAGTAAGTGAGTAATAAGTGTGAGTGTGTGTGCATTTATTAACCACAATACCAGTTTTTGCACAAAATAATAACAATAATAATATAATAATGCATTAAAAACAACAATAGTAATAAATTTTAAGACTTGTACTGTTGTCTTACTACTACTAACTATTACTACCACGTTTACTACTACTGAGAGTCCAAACTCATACTAAAGTTAAAGTATTGAATGTCAGTGTCAATGTCTTGCATGTATTTTTAAATTACTTTTTAGTTGTGTGCAGTTAGGCTCATTTTCAAATTTTAATTGTTAGCTAAGGTTTTGTTTAGCCAACTTTTTGTCAAAAATAAAAAGGGTCTTACGGATTGCATTTTCTTTGCTTATCTTAAGGTCCACTCTATTTTTTATGTTTTTATGAATATTGCATTGTATTGTAATGGATTGCAAAGGTTTGGGCTAGATATTTTTAAGTGTATGAAATTGTCCAAACTGCTTGTCTTTGTTTTTTTCAAAACGTTTAGTCTATAATGTTTATGTAAGAATTTACCTTGACCTGTATTATACTTTCTTATCTTAAAAACTACTCTATTGATACTTGAATACTTAAACGTTTTGGTTATTCATTAACAAAAGTGGATTATTGTGTATCTTTTTAGACCTAAAGATACAATACTCTTATTTGTCCGAAAAAACGGAAGAGAATGTATTCTTTTTTTTCAAATAATTTCTAAGCAATCTCTTACTCATTGCTTAGAAAGGTAAATCATTTTTGTCAAATTTGAAGTTTTCAAGTGAGCTTGCGAAGAAGGATTATCTAATGACATTATGAAAAATAAAAATGCTCAAAAACTGAAGGGTCCGAACCCAGCAACAAAATATAGAGAAAAGAAATAATCTGCAACAACATATAAGAATAGTATATAGCAGTGGAAAGGAGCAACTGAAGACTGAAGAGGGTTTTTACTTATCAAAAAATAAAAATAAAAATGTATAAGGAAGAATATGACCTTAAGGAGTAAAATGATAAGGTATATACAATATGCACCACAAGGCTGAAATTGTGGCTTCAAAGGTGTAAAAAGTATCGGTCTGAAAAATAACATTGTCTAGCATAAGATTTGAATTTAAACTTAGAAAGAACATGAAGAAGGTAGATTTGAAAATTTGTGAATAGCCGTATTGATGATGATCACTAGTCAGTGGTATGGTGACTGGCTGGTACTTGAAAAGTCTTTGTATTTTATTTACCTCCTATTATATTACAGAGAGTTGAAGTATTAAAAACTCTATCTATTGCACTAACTAACCATAGTTGGTATGGTAGACTGGAAGATGGTCATCATCATCTATCTAACTAATAATATAATACTTGTTCTTATAAATGTCTTGAGGCATTTTAAAGTTTTTAAGTTTGTAACTTATTCTTCGGTCCGTCCGTCTAAGGGGGTTAGGGCTAATTGTAAGTAAGCAGATAGGAAAAAGACTCTAAAGGTAAAGGTAAACCCGAGGTATTCATTCTTGATTCTTCGCCTTGTAAAAGTTCTCAGGTGCATAGGGTAAGGGTTTAAGACTTCCAGTTGTTAAGATATAGATAGAAGAAGAAGAAACCTCTTAAGGTAGAGAAAGAGGCTGGTATTACCTATTATTACAGGTAGAAAAAGGTTCACGAAGATACGATGATAATAATAAGGTATGATGATGGTATGGACAGTCAGTAGTGGCTTTGGTATGGTGCTAAGGATTTAAGAAAGTGTTCTTCTTAAAGAATCAACCCACACTGAAAAAAGTTTTTAAAACTGAAAAGCATTTGGTATGCTTGTAATAATAAAGATAGGCAAGTTAGTACATGTTGTAGGTATGCATGTTAAATTTAAAACTTTAAAATGTTAATATGCCTAAGAATATAGAGGAGGATGGCTTTGGCTTTTTCGACTCTTCTTGAATCTCCAAGTGTTGAAGTTATTCTTATGGCAAGGCAAGATATATGTTCTTATGTTACTTGTTGTTAACTTCAATCCAATGCAATGCAATGTCCAATGCAATAAGTATGAAGAGGCATATGATGAGAATTTACTTTTACAATGGTTAAGAAGGTATAGAGTAGCTCATTCTTTTCTGAATTAACTGCCTACAGGCTTTATCTTCATCTGTACTCATGTTATGTTCAGTTTCAAAGCCACTCTCTGAGGATAAACACATTCCTTCATGTCACTCCGTCTTAGAAAATTCACTTACTTTTATACATGTACACATAGTAATAATATCGTGCCTTTGATTGTTGTTACAAGGAATATATGGAAAACTAAGAGTTTTCTTGGAATTTTTGAAACGAGTTGTTAAATCGTTTTGTGGGATTTTTGCACACCTGAGAAAGTGCTTATGGGAGTGTTTAATTTTTATAGTGGAAACAATTGAGACGTTTACCTGTTTTATTTGCTGTGTTTTAAAATAAATTGGTCTTTGAAATTGACAGTTTTAGCAAGCATTGGCTTGTGGCGATATTGGAAAAAATTGTTGGGATTTAAAAATCTTCCAAATTATATGAACAATTGAAAACGTTTATTTTTTGGATGGAAATTTGATAAGTGTTTATTATAACACTTTCTGGCCTGGTTGGTTCTTACATAATATTTTCTTAAGTGTGAGAAAAAAAGTTACCTAAATGGTAAATGCTAAAGTGTGCAAAGCCAAAGCTATGTTATAGAGAGTGAGTTTTGGTTAAATTTGTTGAGGTTGACAGAGAGAGATATAGTTTTTGGAGAAAAGTCAGAAAGTACATAAATGGATTAAGTTGCGAAGAGATTGTTTGGAGGATATAATATAAGACTTACTTGTGATCCATATAGGAAACTGCAGCCTGTTGCTTCTTATTTTGGTCTGGCTCTCACTCAAGTCTGAGTTAATACTTAAGTCACACAATACATTACAACTTACTTATATAGTTTACCGGCGCCTTACAACGTCTGCATGACCGACCATACCATACCAGTGAGACTCGATTGATCAGTGACTAGACGGGACTTTACTTGATCCAAATCCTTCATAAAGTCTCTGACCCTTTGTAAGGCTCCAGCAGGAGTTGGAGTTAATCAACTTACCTACTTAACTTAAAACAAATTTTAAGACTTTGGTTTTTGGTCAAAAGTCATACACAAGTTTTGGTAAAAGTGACACAGTTTGTCAAATAGTACAATTAGTGTTTGGATCTTCTTGAGAGTGGAACTTCCTGTGAATTTATTTAAAGATTTTTCTGGGGCACCCGGCATTTTCTTTGACATTTGAGAAATCTTACAGAAAAACTAATTAGACAGAGCAAAATACAATTCTGGAGTCTCTCCAGTTATATTATAACTTACTTGTCGCATTGACTGTGGGGAAAAGTTTATAATTAGATTGAATCAAGATAATATAATATCATTTTATTATATTTGAAGAAAAAATATAATATATCAACTTGTCAACTAAGGGATGATATGTGATACAGTACAAGCATACCAGTGACTTTTATACTTTTATAACTTTTGATTGCATTATTATTACATTACCTAAATAGTAAAGTTGGTTGAATCGAGTTGACTTAAGAAGAGATGAAGATGGAAAAATGATATAAAATCATAATATACATTGAACATTGAACTAGAGTCACTGTCCACCTCTTCTACTTACTTAAATTTTATGTAGTCCAAGTCGACACACTAGACTTTATATATCTAGAATTCTAGATTGTGTTTATAAAGAACAAGAAATAATTTCCAGGTAGATTCAACAAGTTGAAAAAGTTAAATAATATTCTTGTTCTTCAATTGTCGTAATAATAATAAAAGATAATATTATTATAAAAGTAAACTAAACTTCTTCATGCTATGGATATCGAGTGAGTGAGTGAGTCCACCTTCATCAGAAGAGTTAATCAGATAAAATCTGCAGAAGTTGCATGGAAGTTGGATAAAAATTCTTAAGGATAAAAAAATCTACATTTATTCGTATTAAAAATTTAAATGTTGTGGTCTTGAGTCTTGCTTGATCACTTGATGAAATTATGTTCATGTCCTCGGCTTGTTAACAACTATCTCTATCGTTGTCCTCAGTTCGTATAAAAATACTAAAAAGAAAATATCTTATATAAGAGTTTTATCTCTTCTCTGTAGTATTATTATTATTATTATTACACATGTAGTTAAATACTGCTTCTGGACAAGAGTGCATTTCTTTCATTTATTTATCTTAAATGGAAACTCCATCCTGTACTTATTTAATACCTTGATTTTTACCTTAAAAACTAACTATTTACTACTAAGAGTAGTTTTTGGCTTGGTTAAGTTATTTTAATTGCTGGAGAATCTGGAAAAGAAGACAAGCTGGAAAAAACGAAATAATGTCCATGTTTTTGACTGTGAAGCTACAAAAAGGAAAACAACTGCATTCTTTGCATTTAATTCAAGATTATTACTATAATTTTTATTACAATGCTCGTCTCTGTTCAAGGGGTCAGAGGTCATTATCTTTTGTGATGTCCTCTTGAGTTGATTTTTTACATTAAGAAAAAGGGAAAAATAATCAAGTGTTAATTAGTTTGTTATAGTAAAGGTAGGTGTGTTTTGTACGCATCTGCTGTTTTTTTTTAAAATTCTTTTGTGCCTATATTGTGCGTGGGTGGGGTTTCAGTCAGGAAGAAATAAAAATGAAGTTAGTTGGATTCAGTTTTTCGTCAGTGTTTAGCAGTAGAAGAATGGGTGGTGGTGGAAGTGTTATAAGTAGAGGGTCAACCACAAGGACAAGAAGAAGGCCCCTTGGGGGTGGCCCTTTTCCCTTCGACACTTACAAATTAATTTCTGTGATTTTGGCTCAAACTTTGATCCTCATGTGTTCCGTGTGCTGCTCTAGTAAAGTCTTCAATGTTCACTGGAATACTTCAAATCCAATGTAAGACTCGTTTTATGTTTTTTATTTTTATTTTTTTATTTTTATTTTTTTTTTGTGAATTTTCTTTTCTTCAATTTTGCGTTAAAAGTTTCTAATTTCTAATTCTAGTTTCTTTGCTTAGTTTTGGTTGCTTAAACTTTATTTGTACTTTTAGCAGCTATTTACTACAAATTATGCCCAAAGACTACTTTAAACTATCATTTCGGTCTTGATGGATGTCGGTTGGGTTTGGTGTTCGGTTTCGTTTCAGTAGCCGGCAAGAGAGTTTTAGTTTGTCTTAATACAAGCTTAAAATATAGTATATTAAATATTTTGTACAATATTCTTGAGCTTCTTTTTAAGCAAAAAGAATGGAAGAAAGGAATAAAAAAGGCTCATAAAATGGAGGAAATGGAAGAACCCTTTCCTTCCTTAGAAAAAGCTTTGGAGTTTTATTATTACAATATTCGAAAGAGATAACATTGTTTGCTCTTTTCATGGAAAATGCAGGACGAAGTTGGAAGTAGCAACTTGATTTTTTTGTTTTAATATTTACTTAATGATTCTCCTTTACTTTACCTTGTCTTCATTCAATTGTTACGTGGTGCAAATGCAAGTAAGTAAATACCCTACTGCCTACTGAACCTTCTTCCTTTTTTCCCATTATCAAACGCGATAGATAAAACATGGAGTTAGGAATAGAAAGGAAAGGCAAGCAGTATAGTGTAGTAAAAGGTAACCCGATGGTGTCAATTTGGTTTTGACATGGACTGTTGATTTTGGTGGGGCATCATCACATCACCAAGTCAAACAAATAAATATCACTTGATAATTTCTTCTTGCTACCTTAAAAAAACTTATAAAAAGAAATATCACCTCTTTGCTAAAGAAAATAATATGATTTTTTTACAATCTCATCTGAAATTTTTCTCTAGCTTAACTTTTGGTTCTATCTCCGTTATTCCGATCTTAAAGTTAAAACAAATGTCACGCCTTACCTTGTGTGTGTATAAGAAATATACTTTAAGTAATAATAATGTTATGACATTCCCTATCCAATCCAATAGAAAATTTCTTTAGTCCTTTTTTATTTTAAAAATTTTTAAGTGTCTTGGAAAGTCCATTAGAGCCTCAAAGAAATAAAAAAAGTCAAACAGTCAATTTAGAGGAAGATAAAATTTCCAAAAATTCTCACCTTGTGTCTAATCGACGACAAAAATTTGTTACCGGGTTGGTTTCATCAAAAGGTTTGCTATAGCCATTAAATTTCTAATAAAGTTAGGATATTTTTATTTTTTAATAGGTTGTTATGAGGTTAAGAGGGTTTCTACAGTAAAAAAAGAATTAAATGTATAAGAGTAAAAAACTGGAGAGTCATCATCTTTGATAAACTAATATTAAACTATAATGTAAAATAGTATAGAAGATGTAAGTAGGCTTGACTGGGACGGATACACAAAAGATTGAACTCATTTTGTAACAAAAGGATTTGCTGAGGTGACAACATTTCCTCTCTTGTTGCAAACAAGAATTGAAGACGATGGAACATTCAACAGTGTCTCGTCTCATTCACTGTTTTCTTATCTTTGAAATTTTCAAGCGAAATTGTTCTATGTATCTGCGTCATTTCATCTTTTTATATCAAAGTTCGTGCTGGTGTTATTTCAAGAAAGCCCTATAAATATACTAGGTAGATGCATGGTACACACAGGGCTCTTAGTTTTTGGCTTATTGTTACAAAGGTAATTAATTAGGTGACACTGTCAACTCTTCAACTTCGTGATGATGATGATGATGAGCTTCTTTAAGAATGATCATTGTCATACAGAGAGGAAAGGAGACAATTTTAAAGCCTTTTCATACTCTTAGATGATGATGATCATTGTTGTCTTTCTTGCACAGAAGGAAAATGCTATAGTTCATAGTTTCAATGGCAATGTCATAGTTGGCTTGGCTTGGTTTGGTATGGTATAGTTTGGTCTATGGGATTTTAACCTGAAAGACAAAACTCGTAAAGAAACTATTCTCATGTTCATTTTCGTATTAATTAGTCTAATTAATTAAGTGCTCTCATATATTATATAGTATAGTAGAGATATGCATGGAGAGCTTAATTCTTTAATAATTATTACCACAAAAGAGTCACACCGACCGAACCACACTAGACAGGCGAGAAAGAATACATACATACTTTTGATGTAAGTGGTTCTTTGGACTTGTGAATGAATGGTAATTTGCAAAGTGTTCAATCTTCTTTATAAGAGGGTGAAGTTTGGTTATAGTTTTTCATATCAAGATTAAAAAGGATTATTATTTTCTAAGAATTATCGCTTGTGGTACCTTAAGGAATTCTTAGTGGGTGGAGTGGAGGAATTTTAAGATATAAAGAAATCGGACATTTCTCCACTCCAAGAATATTTTAGTCTTTTTGTCTTTTAGTCTTTGGCCTAATTACAACTTTTAATATGATGATCATTAGCTAAAATTGGATTTATGAAAGGATAACAGTAGCGTGGTATGATATGGTAGGATATGATCAGTTATTCTTCTTTAGAATCCTTTATGGTTAATTTTATTAATTAGCTAATTATTATTCCTCAAAGTCTCAAAGCCTTGTTGCATGAGGCCTGAAGTACTTATAGGAAATTTAAAAAGGATTAGTTAAATGTGGGAGTAGAAAGTGATTAATTTTATAGCTTTTCACCCTGTTGATTGAAGATTGCACACTTTTACTACTTTAGACTGATTAATTTAATCAGGGAATATCATAAATTTTCTCTAGTTAAAAATTAAGGAAAAATGTTGTTTTACTTCAAATGCAACCTTGTTATAATTTTCTATATCCGTTAAAGTAAGTGTTTCTTCTCATTTGTTAAATGAAGAGAAATTTATAATTGTTGCGAATAAAAATTGCATCTAATCACCCCTAAAGGCATTTCATTGTATATTGTATATTATTATTATTATTCTAAGTTATTAGTTAGCAGAAACAGAAATCGAGGGTGAAAACATCTGCTCAAATTTGTTTAGAATTTTTCGCAAAAAAAACATGGCATCGGCATTTGATAAAGTTTTGTTTAAGAAAAGCAAACTGGTGAATGAGGATGTGGATGGCTAATGATAATGAAGTAGCAAAATAGTAATAAAAAGATCTTTGAGCTTAAGCAAACTAAAGTTGTATCAGTGTATAATGTACGAAGTATAGAATCAATGAATTACTTGTAGAGAGTAGAATTGTGCAAATGCAAAAGGTGTTAGAATTAAGGATGAAGAGTCAATTGGAATTGAGTGAATAGAGGACAGACGGGTTTTTAGCGATAATAAATATAAACCTTAACGAACTAACTAACACCTTTCTTAGGTAAAAAAAGATTCATGATTATCATCATCAAACATCATCATCATCATCATCAATGAATCCTTCATCTCATTTTTATTTCCCTTTGATCTCTCTTGATTTTATGCTAAGGTTTGTATTAACATTTGCATATTGGACTGTACAAAAATTATGAAGGGAATTTCCTCATAGTTTACTTTATGGAGACCCAAAAATTATTGTTGTAACGAAATTTATGAATAAATTATATGATTATTTATTAATGTTATTTACACCAATGGTGTCGCCATTGGTGTGATATTGATGTTGATAAAGGTACTTAAGATCAGATAGGATTGGGTTTTGGCTTGGTTTTTTTATACAAATGAAAATTTAAGATTTGTCTTTGAATGGACGAGAACAAGTTGAAGGTTAACTGTTGAAATAGAGAGAATTGAGTTTGTTTAAGGAGTAACCAAACCAAGGAAGATATTGAATATTTGATTGCATAGATTGTTGTGATTGTGACAAGTAGAAAACAGATGAATGGCAAATTGGGAAAGATTTATTAGGAAAAGTAACATTGGGACAAGATTCGAGTTAATTGAAAAACGAATTAATTGAAAAACATGAGATATCGCATTGACTACAGTATAGGAGATAGCTATATGACATTATACATTTAAGGTGTAAAGTTGACCTGAATTGTTCGCCTAAGCAAGTGTGAATTTGTAATTTGGATAAATTACTTTTTTTCTTTTGAATAAAGTATCGAGTATTGACTTGTAGTTAGTAAACGTTGAATGTATTGTATTGGGAAGATCTATATTATATTTCTTTACAAGAAAAAAAAGATTCTTTGCAATTTTGGCTTTTTCTTTTGAATTTTTGACACTTTGTGATGATGTGCCAGTTTGACAGATAATGAATAGAAATTTTGATTAAAAATTTGTTTTTTTACAAGAAATAATCATGTGGTTGACTTGGTCAGTGGGTTTTTCATATTAAAAGTAAATTAATTTAAAAATTAAGTAAATTAAAAGAGGTGAGAAGTAAGTTTGTTGTGTAGAGAGAGAGAAGGATTTCTTGAATTCTTGACGATGATGCTAAATAGTTGCTCATTTCATTGTTTTGTTAAGTGTTAAAAGAGTTAATTGAAAACCCACTCGGGTCAAAGGAGATATTTATTGAGATTTGAATGGGATGTTGCAAGAGCATAATATACAAGACAAGGACGTTAGGACGACACGGCATTTAATTTAAATAAGTTTTCTCATATTTTTGATTTGTGGTCTGTCATTCGAATTTGGGTGATCTATACGATATTTATTAATACTTGAGCAAGAATACGTGAGCAGAGCACGAACTACGTGATTTCAGATCATTCTAAAGAAACATCTTTTCAATTCATTACTTAATTTTATTGGGCGGATTCAGATTTCGCTGTTTTTTTACTAATGCACTTTTATGGGGTTGAAGAAAAGATGGAAATGGGCTGTAAAATCATAAATAATAAATTTTGAAATCGCTTTGAATTGAATGATTTGATACGAGAGCTTTTCCTTAGAGTAGAGAGGAAGTGATTGTTCAGATTCAAAGGTTTAAAAGTTTTAATGGGAAGTTTTTTTTTCGAAATTGAAATGAGATGATAATGATATTGTGATAGGGGATAGACTAGGAATGTGTTGTAAATTTTAATGTAATTTACCATTTGAATAAATCAGGTTTTTACAACCTAGAGGTATGAATTTGGCGTTAGAATAGGAAATGATAAATTTAAAGCGTTTATTTTATGACTTGGTGAGAAAAAGGATTACAGTAGTGAGTGAGTTAACTTATATAAAGTAGTGGACAGACTTGTTCCCCATACGGTCAGGTAGGACAACTTACTATATTTATTTATGTGTGTTATAATAGTACACATAGAGTATTAGCTACTACTTACAATTTACAACTTATTACAATAGGATATCATTAGCTATTCCAGGTGAAAACCTGCTGATGATCAGATGAGACTTTGCAGATAGTTAGTTAGTTAGTCTTGCCTTAGGAATTGCAGAGACAGACAGGTTGGTTTATATTATAAAGCACTTTATATTCTACATTTGCAGGTATTTATACATTAAAGGAATTCCTTATTATATTGCAAATGGGAAAAATGTGTTTTATACGTTTAAGCCAAGTTCAAATGATTTTTTAGATATTTGCATGTAAATGAGTTTAAGAATTAGTTATGTTTAGTGATAAATATAAATACTAATATGTTTGTATTATAGAGGTGTAGTATTGTGGAAGAAAGGTAAGAATTTGATATTGCCAAATTGTTAGCGATTCAGTTCACACCTTCCACCTATTTCATGTCTTGTCAGTCGTCAGGCCAGGCTTTGAATTGAATCTGTTTTTAGTTTTAATCTCTTCAGAAAAGTATTTAGTAAAAAGGTGACTTGAGGTAAAACTTGGGTTGGGAAGGTTTATAAATTATGGGGTGGGTTTTCTTTGAAAAGTTTTGTTAGGATTGTACTTGAAAAAAATCTGACTTATAGTTTATGGAATGAAACGGGCCTTTCTATAATGTAAAAGCTTTAAAAGTTTTATTTGTTTATGAGAGACTTTTTGACAAAAGATCCAAGTTGAAGAAGTAAACTTGTATAAAATTTTATTTTATGCAATTTCTTAATTTATTTCTTCGTGATGTCTTTTCATAAGTTTTCCTTTCATGGCATTAATGCATTTGCGTGGCAGATTACAACTTCTGGGGTTTACTTGTTTACTCACTTTTTACATAATGCATACAACTTTGCATAGTGTACTAATAAGATTTGGCTACTTCTCACAACCCTCTTTTTAATTCCAAGTTACAACAATTTTTGGAAATAATTTACTGCTCTGTGCAATAATAATGTACTACTGATTGTTGTGAGATGAAAATGAGAGATAATGAATATATTATTGTTACCTTATGTACATACAGTAAGTTAGGTAGCTTTAGTGCAAGGTTGGAACTTAGAACTTTTTGGATTGCATGTATTTCATTTATGCCTAAAAATATTCCTTTTGCAGATTTTTATTGCGTGGTTAATAATTTAACTCTACAGTAATTTTCACTAACAAGGAAAGTAAGATATTTCATATTTGATTGGATTCATTTTGGTCATGTAATATTGCTTTCCTTAATAATTTCTTTATTAAAGAGATTAAAGAACTTTTTGCAGTTTTGGCATTCTTTCTTCTAAACAATTTTTTGAACTTGTTGAACATTTCTTCTGAATATTGGGACAGAACAGTTAGATAGAAACTGTACAAATATGGTTTATAGGGTTAAAAGTGTATGGGGCTAACTCAAAATGCGTGGAGAATCCTTTGTAGTCCAGAGTTTAAGGAAACATGCTTTTTTTAGCCTCAACTTAGAAAAACAATTTTCTTTGACTTTTTCGAATCTTGTGGAAGTAAGCTGGAATAGTTAGAGATTGAAAATGAGGTATTCCATGTAGGTTGGATGGAGACAGAGAGTTAATCTAGCGAAGAGTTTTGTGGTGAGAGAAGTTGTAAAAAATGTGTTTTATTAGATTTCTATTTGTTAACTTAAGGGACGTGAACTGGTTGGCTAATAAGTAAGTCCCTGCAAGTTACTTCTTCTCAAGGAAGTTTGTCCAATAGGTTTGTTGGATTCGACTGGTGTTTTTTAAATTTGGGAGATCTTATTTCCTATAAACCTGTGGAGTCATTTCCTTATTGTAGCTGTAGCTGTAAGTAATAAATGGTAAATCTTTGGATGAAGTGAAATCCGAGATGAACTTGTCCAGTAGTTGCTTCCTTGATTTAAAATATTGTTAAAAAAAACTAAACCACGAAAGAGAGACAAAAGACTCGTTTTGTTGGACAGTGAACTGGACTTGATTGAACATGCAACTTTTAACATGCTCAACTTGTCTTTCGTACTATCATTTGAAATCAGATTGAGATTTGAAATTTGAAATTTGAATAGAGAATTGTGAGTGGAATGGAATGGAAAACTTGTAAGATTTCATCCACTTGCTCTTTGTCTAGTCGACTAAATCCAAATGAATTATCGATAAGTATAAACATAAACGTGTCATAAACTATTGTTAATAGTAGTTGGCAAGTTGGCAATAGGGAGTTTTATTTTATTACACGACTTATCGCTGGAGTAAGAGCCTCATAAAATGGCTTATCGACTTACAAATTGCAAATGGATTTTACATAAGAGTTTTAGTGATGGCGTTTTTAAGCAGTTTTTTAATGGATTTTTATTTTTTAATAGAGTTCCACTTTCACGCAATTACTTGTTGTGTTGTAAATCAGGAAGGGTGTTTCGTCCCATTCGTTTTTTCGAAATTGATTGGATTGTGTTCTGATAGTAAAATGTGGTTTAGTTTTTTAATGCTATGGGTAGTATATAATATAGAACAGTTGTTTGGGCTGAGTCATCTTGCACTTAATTCCTAATCATATATTATATTATTTGAAGGAAGAATATTATTAATGCTTTTTTATAAAGAATGTTTAATCCTATATATAGGTAAGAATTATTATTATTATTAGAGTGCGTCGGGTCGGGGTCCCTTGAAAAAGTGATTCTGTCTAGGAAGGTAAATGAGAATTATATAAAATTGGGGAGACACTGATGATAAGGTAGGACTTACCTATAAGCAAAGGTGTTGTTGTACTCTCTAATGAGATGACATGTGTTTTCCCTCATCTTACACTCTCATCTCGTAGTGGAAATGATGGCTATTCTTTGACGAGTGGAAATTACCTTTTTTATTATTGACTCATGGAGTAGAGTTTATATAAATAAATATAGTGTAGTGTGAGTTGGATATAGATTGTAGGACAATTTGTTTTATTCAGAAGATTAATTTGATTGATATTATTAAAAAGACCCGAAGGGAATTGGAGACGCGAGATGATCAATCCTCTTCAGGGTTATTTTGATCGGTTGAATTTTGTCAACTTGTCACCTGAAATGGAACGGTCCTTCTAGCCTGGTCTGGTGCGGTGGGTAGTGTAGAAGGGTGATGATGTTGTGTGTCCAGTCCAGTCCAGTCTGCTCTGCGCTCTGGCTGGGGTTTGAATTTTAAATTAGGAATAAAAATCATGCTTTTTACTAGCTACTTGCGACTGACTATGCATTTGAAATATATTTAAGAGTTTAAAAGCATTTTGTTTATTTGCTTATTTATTTATACTTAAAAAGTATCAAAGTGTCGTCCTAATTTTGAATTCAGATCGAATAGACCTCAGAACTCAAGTCCTATCCTCACCATCGCACCCTTTGGGTCAACTTTTCTCCAGTTTTTTTTCTTGTTTCAAACCCAGATTTGTAACTTGTGGACATCTTGTAGTAATAACAATAACAATATAAGTAAAAAAATAAGTATAAATATAAATATGGGAGATGTTAAATTGAATGTAATGTAATATAATATAATAAATGAGATAGTTGGCTTGGCGGAAGAAGGGTCTCCAACTTCCAACTTCAAACAAGGTAGGCAGTAGGTAATATAGGTAGGTAGTAGGTAGGTAGGGTTGGATTTGAGTCCAGGTCAGCCTTAGGATGTCATGACACGACTGTAACTCAAAGGACACTGCAGCTGCCATCATCATCAGTTCTCATGTCTGATCTTCAAAAGAGATAAAAAGTTACACTGAGCATACATAAGCATAAGGATGCGAACATAGATAATACTTACGAATGAACGAGTCTTTTTCTTAGAAAATAAAAAAAAGTTGAAAAATGTTCTGCCCGACTTGGTGAATAGGAACGTACGATATACACATAATAACTTTATATAATATGGTATAGAATCTTTAAAGAAAATCTAGATATGGATAGAACGCTCTTGGTCCTCGTCATTGTCACATTCATCATTGAAATTTGAAATAGTGAAAAAAATGAAGACCCTCTCGGACTATATATTTATGTGTTGTTTGGTTGACATGACACGAACGAAGGACGATGAGAGGGTGCATCTACCATTCGATGGCATTTGAACATTTTAAAAAGTTTTGAAACTTTTGGACATCAACAGGCCAGCCATTGCAATTTAATATCCTCATTTCATTCATATCGGTCTTTTGTATCAAATCTCTTATCATCATCTGAGTCAAGTACCAAACCAAAATCATCCGAAACAGTTTCGTAGCTCTGTTGGATTTTTCTTATAGATTCATCACGTAAGGCTAAGGTGCCTCAAGCTTTACTTTACAATTGAATGCAATGCTTACAACGACCCTTGGATTAAACTTGATTCTTGGGTGGTATCAAAAATACAAATACGAAATACAAAATAGGTACAACTAAACTACTAGAACGATCTGTCCATTCTGTTATCATTATCGGAATATCTGTAAGTGCATGTTATCTCCTATGCTATAAAATGTTACTATATATTATGTATATATGTATAGCCTGGGAATCCAGTCCAATTCAATGTTGAATGTGAATTAAATTAATCAAGAAAAACTAAATAAATTTACCTAATATATTTAAATGCAAACGAGTAAAAGCCTATAGGTAGAGTAAGTAAGTAAGTAGGTATGGTGGGAGATGATCATATATAAGAATAAAAGATTTGTATCTTTTATGTGTGTGACTGTGAGTACACTTTAATTTTATCATTTTGATATGGGCATCAGTGCTCAGGTTATGTAATGTTGTATCAGGTTAATATTTACTTTTATAGCAAAGGTAAAGAGGTTCCTTTGATCTGTCTGTTAAATGTTGGGTGGCTTCTAGTGTGATTCATGAGATTTGATGCAATCGATGGATTTGTGAGGAGCCGGACCAGACCAGATCGGTTTATCTGATAGGGAATTATACTTCTATAGTGGTCTTAGACGAACTCTCTCAAAAGAAATAAATTAGGTCTATTGCCGCATCCTGTGGAATGGAATTTTATTATTCTCTTTTGAGAGACATGTTCGTTCTTTGGCTTGTTGGAGTGAAGTCAACCTGGTTGAATGTTGGATTGATGACAGGTCGTCTCAAAATATTTCTGATCAATGGTCTTCTAATCATCATAATCATAATCGTAATCATAATCGGACTCATCATTCTTTTTGGTCCTCTTTTCACTAATGAGATCCACTTATTGTTGTATTTCAAATTTCAATGAATGACCCGTGTGCATATAACTAGCTTAGAAAGAAAGAAATAAATATAAAAGAGTTATCTATAGTGGATTGGATTGGACCGGTGGATTGGTTTGGATTTAGATTTGGATAATCAGTCGGTGATGATGGTGGTTGTCCCCCCAGCGGGCAAATGGTCTCTAAACTCCCCATGTGTCACTCATATCGTCAATTGAATAAAATAGCTGTCTTATGAACTGAGGAGAGGACGCCTGGTGAGTGAGGTGGGTCATTCTAAACTCGTAAAGGTCAACCACTTCATCATATGAGAGAGATGCTTTTAAAAAGTTTGAAACTCATAACGAAACGAAACCACCCAGGAGACTCATTGATAAGTAAATCAAGGAAATGTTTAGTAATATTATTGTGCGTTTTGCTTTGCTTTGCTTCAACAATAAACACATTGTTAACTAGAGTTTTAATTTCTGTGAGAAATGTATCGAACTTTTAATGTGAATTACAATATATATTATGATATAGATTTGGACTTTAAGAGTTATTTTTATTTTTATATGAAGAATAATAATGTCTAATTTGTATTATTTTTTTGTTAAGTGAATAAAATCTTATCTTTGGTTGAATCTTAGTTTAGTCCTCTATTCATCCGAATTAGGACACATTTCAAGGGATTCTTGATGATTAGGACGAGTATTGTTAGATATTTTGTAGTTTCATTTTTAACCATTAAGGATTAGACTGTATTTATTTCCAGGCCAGGGGAATGTTTTCTATTGTTCATTGTCCTTTGTTAAATAGAGCTAGAAAAGAAAATACAAACTGATTTGTGTATCGTATATAAGAAAAGAATGGGGATATTATTAACTCTTAAGGATTTAAAAGTTTAAAAGTAGATACTTATTTTTCTTCTTAACTTTTGTATCAATTGCAATCAGGACTTTTAAAATTTCTCCTGTCAAAATTTTTGAAAAATATATCGACACAGGGTAAAAATTGACTTCCTACTGGCTTACATTTTTTGAAGGTATACACAGTTAGGTTTGTTACTGTTAGCACATGGACATGACGATATGATTGAAGCAATTATTACCAATTTTGAAAAGGGTTTCATGCTGTGCACGATTTTCTACAGGTTTTTATCCACCTTCAAACTATTTAAACTTCAACTTACATGAATAAAGTAAATAAAAATAAATGCTAACTTGGCCTTTGCAAAATAAAAATTTTAAAATTTGAAAGGTCTTTTAGCTTTAACTTTTAACCTTGTAAAAATATGAAGATTAGAATAAAATATGATGTGACCAACCACATCATAATATTTATCACCAAACCAATAGTTGGTTTTGGTTAAGCTGTGGATTTACTTGAAGTATCTTAATTTCTTTAAGAAGAACGAAAAACATTGTTGTGTTTTGGGAGTAGTAAGTAAGATCGCATGTACTTTGAGTGAAGTCGTTTCGTCCCCTTGAAAGCAGAATGCGGTGTTAATTCATATCTAGGATAACATAAGAGACTAATAATAATAAGGTAATAGAAGTTTAACTTTGGGCAATAAGGTTTACACAACAGAATGGTATAAACTCTATTGTGAAAAAAAGAATGGAGAGACTTGACTTGATTTATGTTTCCCTTGTCCAACTCACTCACAATTTCTTGGATGGAAGGAAAGTCGGAAAAAAGGGCTTTTTCTCTCTGACTCTATAGTTTAGTCTTTTTTGACTGTATCATTTTTCGTGTACAATTTTCAGTAAAAAATTAAAACTGTTCAGAAATTGCGTAAAGGTATATTCTGATATAATGGAATACTTAAGCTTACCAATTTTTTAAAAGCAAGATTTACTGTGAGATTTATAAACCGTGCTTAAAACTATACAAATAAGGTACTTAATATAATATAAAGATGCGATGATACTTTTCTCTGTGATTATCCTCACTCATAGTAAAGACAGACCCATGCCAGACCGAATTGAACATTTACAATTTTCCAGTATAAAAAGTGAAATATAAGCTTTCCCTCATAATCTTCATAACAAAGGTGAATTTGATAATGGTAATGTTCTGGTAAGGAAGAGGTTAACTCGGCTTGAAATTCAAATAGTAAAAAATGGACAGACAGATAGACAGCGAGTGTCGTACGCGTTTCTGTTTCTCTCTATTACCTAGATGGAATTAGATAGAGAAGAATAAAGAAATAATAAATCCCATTGTTTTAAGCCTTTATGACATGGATGATCATGAGCGGTGTCATGAGAAGCATTAAAATTTAAAAAGTTTTAAATTCTATATTCTTATTATACAATATCAACATATTATTATTATTATTGTTAGTAAGATTTGTTCTTGAAGAAAAGTTAGAGAATAATAATGATGATATGATGAGGGATGAACTGTTCTGCATTAACAACTGGATGGTTAGTCTTAGAGAGAGAGAAATGGATTGTAGGTTGTAGGATTATTGTAGGCAGGGAGGCTCTGCTGAAATGGTAATTTTTTATTGTAACTTTTTAACGAATGCAATTAGCTCCAGGGTAAAAGTATAACTTAAGGAAGTTCGGTTCGAGTTAATTATTCAATAAATCCTGTCTTACTACTGCTATCTTATGTTATGGCCAATCGGAATCGCAATTAGTTTCTCACTAGCAGATAAGAAGTGTAAGCTTGAAAGGTGTTTCGATGGAATTTGTTGGGAGCCATTCAACCTGCCTGACAGGACAGGCCAGCTTCACTCATTTCACTTCTTCTGTAGGTTGCAACTGCCGTGCCAGGAAATTCCAAAGTCACTTCACTTATCTTTATAGTAAGTAAGTAATAGTAAGCTTATATTTATATGTTGCAGAAAGAGTAGAAGTGGGTATAAATATATAAGGGACAGTTTTAAGTTTAAAACCGCCACTGACGTCGATCTCAATAAAAAATGAAATGCAATGATCTGTTCCTATTGTATTTTTAAGTAAAGTTGTAAACTTGACTTTTAGGCAGGCAAAGAATAATATAATCTTTTTACTCTGATGTAAGTAAAAAGAAGAAAATTGAATGGACATTGCATTACATTAGAGCAGGGTGTAGTATGAATGCAAATACAAATATAAACTAGCCCATTGTGTGCACTTTTGTCCCATCCCAGAATTACAATTTTATAAAAAAAATCATCCCTCCAAGTCGTATAAAAGCAATAAGTCCCAATTTTCTAAAAATGAAGGAGGGACATTTTACAGTAAATGGTCAGTGGTGTGGTATATTGGGACTACTTCTAGTAGGTACATCACCGTTCTAAAAAGTAATAACATAACAATTGGAAACAAGAAGAGTCACTCGAAAAAGTCCTCGTGAACAACAACCGTTTTTTTCTGAATCTTTTGATAAATTTTATTTTTATTACGAGCCTATTCAAATGAATGCAATTGTATGAATGCAATGCAACTGGTATACAGAATCATAATATAATACATTTGTACAAAATGCATCTTGTTCCTTGTAGAAAATAAGAGAATGCATTTTCTACAAAAGAATAGGCTGTAGGCAGTCTGACCAAGCCAAGCCACTTCACAAGAAGTGGGTAGTAAGTAGTGTGGGTACCTTGGCCTTGTGAAAGATCCATAGGGACAAAAAGGTTTCAAAAAATTCTCAATTCAAATTGATTTTCATTTAAGTAGGGTCTCCACGCTTGGATGGTTCGTTGGATTGGAAGTTGGCCACCACTGCCATGCCAAGTAATAAGAACAGTCCACCACCAACCAAGAGCTAACTATGTAATATTATTATTACTATTACGAGAGTATCATCATCATCTCTATCTCCATGTTTTTTATTTCCAGTTCTGATGCCTCCTTTATGTTACCACTGTGTATTACACATTACACTACGGTCTTTTTTTAATCTTCTCAAGTGCCAATAATCATCGCATTAGCTATGTATATTACCCACTAGCAATAAGTGGTTCGCTTCCTCTCAGGTATCGTACACAAAGAATGTGTAGTTGCCTTTCCCAATTATCAATTCAATTATTCAGCCGAAGATGCGATGCGAATATAATATTTTTGTAGTCTATTAAATTATTAGACAGGAGATTTATATCATAAAAATTATGAATGGCTTGGTTTTTAGGCCATTGTTGTAAAATATAAGTTGGGTTTTTTATATAACCTAACCATGTCTTAATTAATTACCCTATTTTATGAGGATTTTATTTCTTAACGGCTCTTACCAACGCTTATAGCATTGTCGATTGTTTAAATTCCCTATTCCTATGAGGTTTTTATTTAGGTTAGTGTAATGTAGTTTGCTACCACGTTATATTATGGGTTTGAGTGTGTGCACTTATCATACTACTAATCGTAATAATCGTCATACTTTTTATCTCGAGCCTTCAGAAGGTTCCTAAATACTAATTTTCAAATGGCACTCTTCACCCTTTATAGACCAAGTGGATGAAGCGTTTTCACTTACGACGGTTTTTACCACATCTGCGATTACTGTTTAAGCTAGATAACGCTTTTTTATACAAAACTCGACTTGTAAAAAAAGCTAATTTAAAAATTTAAAAATTTAAAACTTTAAAACATTTAAATGATAAAAGTTTATAGGGGGAAAAGGAACGAAATATATTTTGTGAAGGTCTGCTGCTGTCCACTCGTAAATGTCAATCAATTGGATAGTATAGTGGAGAAAATACATAATAATGTAGTAAAATAGTTGTTCTATGTGGGGGCGGTGGGGGTTGGTTAGTAGGTTTGTGAAATGGAATGAAATTTCTTGGAAATTCCATGCAGACAGGAGAGAATGGAAATGGAGAAAATGAGAAATGTGAGAATGAGCTATTTTGTTCGGCATTCAAGTGTGGACGAAAAGGGAAATGAAATGTTATTATCATCTTGTAGCATCATCATCATCCCGGTTTATTATGTGATTGTTACTTACACTTCTTCTTCAGTCTATGCAACAATCTAGAGGGTGGATTCTATTCTATTATTCTCAACTCACTTTGAGAGAATTCGCCGGATTTAATTCCAAGCTTCTTTATAAAATAAAATAAAATAAAAATGGAAAAAGTAAAGCATAAAGCGGGCAATAATATTTCTCTATTAAAGTTTTAAAATTTATAAGTGCTAAAGATAAGTTAGTTAGGAAGAGGTGTTTAGCTGCTATGGTATTTTCTGGTTGCGTTTGGTATGTTGAGTTTCACAGGTGAGAATAAAGGAGTGGTATTATGTTTTTATGTTATGGTAATATGCTCTAGGTCTTTTGGTGGTGGTTGTTGGTTGTGTCTATGGTTGTCTTGTCTGTTGGTGTTAAGGTATTTGAATATATTTGTTCGAACTTTGTAAGGTGGTTGGTTGGCAATTACCTGTCAAAAGCGTTAAGTTGTAACATTCACCGAGCCATTTGCATTTTCATCTTTTACTTTAGACTACTCTCTCGATTACATTTCCAAACCACCACCACCGACTTATCTTCCTTATTATGTTACTTAAATTATTGTATTAAAGCAGTTACCTGCAGTTGGTGCTAAGTGTGTGGATTGGATTGTATTCGGGTAGAGAAATGAATTATTCTATTACAACGTTAGAAAGGAGAGAATTAGACACTCTTGAGTCTTGACTGGACTGGGCTACTAAGGGGCAGAGGCAGAGTGGGTCTTGGCCTGGCTTACCTTTTCAAGTGTCTTAAAAGATTGTTAGTCAATTAGGCTACGCCACTAAAGGTAGCATACTGATAAATGAATAGATCTCATGGTGTGAACCTTGCTGGAGAAAATAAGATGAAAAATCATTCAAAGAGTTTTTTTAGCCGATGCATCTGGAAACCTTGTGTTTTTACTTAGCCGACATTCTTCTACTGAGGAACTTTGAAGAAATGAGTTTTTCTCTCGAAAGTCAAAATGCACTTTGAAAATTGAGTAAAAGGAAGGAAGGAAAGGAAATGCCATTCCATTAGTGTAACACACATAATATTACAACATATAGATTTCTGTCGGTCGGGGTATTGTTACAGATTAACTTGAAGGAAGGACTAGGACGACATACTGATCTTGCTAATGAATGTCAGATGAGATGTTACACAGAAAGGTTAAATTATAAGGCTGGAATGGAAGGAAATTAACTCTACATTATAAGAAATTGAAGGACCCATGGGGATAGTCTTTGTAAGAAATCATATGTGTAATATAGGCCAGGCGACCTATTTGTACCGATGAGTTGCATCGTCGGCTGTTAAAGTCCTGCCCTTTCTTTTTAGAAAGCCCGATACCCGATTCCCCGACTGGTGTGGTGACATGGGATAATGTATATACACACTTGGACAGTTAACTATGTTGTGTCCATCCATCCGTGATTGTTCCATGAGTGTAAGACTCATATTTTCATCCCCCTTTATGAAACACTTAAACATATGGAGGATCAGAGAAAAGTTGCTCTACTTAACTGACTGAATGCGACTTTTTGTTTTGTATTTGTGCTATGTCCGCGAAGAATTGTCAATAGTGAAATAAAATAAAATAAAAAGTAGCCATTGTATCAGCTTGACTTGCGGTCTGGTCTGGTCTGGTCAGTAGTAAAAGAATTGATGTTCTGTTCTTATATAGTGACAAAATGGGATTTGGTATAAAATAGATAAGTAAAATGGTATAACATATTTAAAGGCAGAAACGATGTACTTTGGTATTTTAGGAGCCAATGCTCTGGTTCTACGATAGATAAGACAAATAGTGCCGTAAATCAGTCCGCATCATAATAATAATGGGTTGCTCTCACGCAAAAACGGTACTACTCGAAAGGCGAAAAGTAAACGACCCGGTTCGGTTGGCCGATTCTATCTAAAGACCTATTTATGGGATTTTGAATGAGTTTATGTATGTCCTTCTCCATGTGTCTTTTGACTAATAATAATTCCCTACTTTAAACGTGTACACAGGACAAGACAGTAAAGTATATTTACACGACATTATATTATAAGCCTTAACTGCCATGCCAAGTCAACTATTATATATCCGTTGTAATTTTGTTGTATTTCTATTTGTATTATATTAACTTGTGCGAACATCATCAATCGAGAAGACAAGCTCGTTTGAAATTACTTAAAGAGGTCATTCCCTTATGTACTTTTGTGGTTGTAAATATAATGGAAATATCTAGATCGTTTTGTAACTTGAAATATAAACGCCCCAGTGACTTCCAACTCCATTAACGGAACTAAACTTGGATAAACCCGAAGGAGCTAAATGGAATGGTTTTTCCGGGCCAATGTCATGCCAGGCCATTTTGTACCAACTCTTTTAGTTTGATGTTGATGTCAAGTCAAGTCAGTCAACGCTTTTATTTCTAATTAGTATTAACTAAATCGTTCTGTGATGTTAAGCCATAATTGGTTAAATGATTATTCTGTGGGGAAACAAAAGTCTTAAATTGTTAGTATAAAATTGATGATGATGTCAAAAAAATACTTTCAGGACCAATTAACTTCATTTAAATTGTTCTGTTGTGCCTAATTGCTAAATCTTGTGGTAGATAATGCTCCAAATTAATAAAACTCATCTGAGATATGAAGTGGAGTTGAAGGAGAGAGTAATTCATGTGCCTTAAAGTACTCAGCCCTGATGGATAGTTCACATCAGAATGGTATTTGACTGCTGAGTGTGTTTCGTGGTGAATTTGATAGGAAGAAAAGTAACAAATAGAGATCATGAATAATGAGTCAAGAAGTCTGGGATTGGCAATGACAAAACGAGTCTAATTTAATTTTATCCTGCCTGTTCCTAGTTCGAATCTAATGTTAGGACAACGAAGAAATGGCTGAGAATACCTTTGGCTTGGCTTGGCTTGGCAAATAGAATAGGATGGATTTTCATGTACATATTTAAAGGACGTTTAAAAAGTGTTTGCATCGTTTGGGTGATAATTTATCTGAAAAAACTACCCTGTGGATTTTTACGGGTATTTTAATTTTAGCTTAGGGAAGCTTGATTGTTACTTAAAATGATGCACATGCTTTTCGGACATGCCTTTTAGATTAGTTGAAGGGGGTAAAAGGACTCACGAATAAGAAGAAGACTCACCTCATTTACAATAGATTAGCTCTAGAAGAGTCATAAATTATGAGTACTTCAGAATATTATTAGTAGAGGCAGAAGCTTCTTTATTTATTTCTTTTGATGGACATTCCTTTTCTCGGTCTAACCGTTTTCTCATAATATTACAATATTTCTCTTTTTGATTAAGACATTAGTCACTCACTGCACAGCTAAACTGCTCCTTTAACTAACTTAAGTATATAAGTCAAGTACATAAAGTAAAATAAAAAATGCCATTGCATTGCATTATATTATGTGTAGTGTAGCAAGTCGGGATGGTTTTTTAATTTTTTTATTTTATAAAAAGGAATTGAATTGTCCTCTGCGTATGCAAATCGGCCTAGCTGACTTTTCTACAATAATACAATATGAATGAATAAGACTATACTATACCATAATTCTAAGTCTCATCTCTCACACAATCAGATTATAAATTGTAATATTTAGTTAGAAAAAAGATTTGTGACGAGTCAACAAAGACGGATATCTCTCATTTGTCACTTTTGTCAAGAATGCAAACATGCAGGAGGTAAAGTAAAGTACTGTACGGTATGGGTTTATGTTTTAGTTTTAACTATGTAGAATTGCAGAAGAAATAAATAAAACCTAGTTTGTACTGCCATGCGATGCCAAGCCACCGGGGATAAAATCATGTAATGCAAATTATTTGATAAAACTAAAAGAAAATAAATAAATAAATAAAATATAATGTCAAGATATTAACATCAGTAGCAGAGAAATAAGAGAGGATAGTTGGGAATGAATTAATAACAATAAAGTATCATTCATTGGTGGTCTTTGCCATCTTAATTGTAAATGTTTTATTAAAAATGAACAAATTTTGCTAGTTCTTATTCGAACAAGATTGCGTGTAAACTGACACCAAGACAATCCGCAGGTATTCATACTTCTGTCAACTTGTGACTTGGGCTTTTTTAAAGTGTCACTTTTAAACCTTTAAGTAACTATTTAAACGAGAGATAAAAATCCGACAGAATAATTTTAAGAACATGAACACATAGCGGAGAATCTATTTAACATTGAATCAAGTTGTGTTTGCCAGAAGGTTTAAAGGTACTTTGTACTTTTAATAATTTTAATCAACAAGGAAACTGTATTTACATTTAAATTTAAAACTCGCTTTTAAACTTTAAAAAATCATAATGATAAATTTCACAGAGGAATAAATTTGAAAAGACAAAGCCGTAATTTAGCTACTGAATTCTGAATCATATTGTTTTTTCTAAGTTTGCGGCTGCATTTACAGAATGATGATTAGCCGATCCTATATAATATATACAGTGTGGTTTTATAATGAAAAAAAAGTTCTTAAGTTAAAAGAGAGAGAAGAATTAAGTGACTTATTCAACTTGAAATTCATGCGAGGAGGACGTCTTAAATTTTTTTTTCAAAGTATCTGGTTACCCTCCTGTGACATTTTAGTGACATTATGGCAACCCCATGTGATATGAATGAATGTACTAAAAGTTCTTTAGATATACATACATGTCACATACGTGGATTTCTATACTTTATACTTTATATACTAGGTGTGTGGGCGGAGATCACCGTCAAGTCCTTTTTTCTGTGGACTTGTTTTATTATTATTTTCCTATGTAATTCTAAACCAAAGGTTATGTTGTTAGTCTCCGGACTTTTAGAGTTCTTCACGTCTTGAATTAAATAAATGCTTTGAAATGGAATCAAAAAGATGGAGTTTTTTACTTAAAGGGTTAAACTTAAATCCCGTAATATTATAGTATAACCCAAGCCTAGACAAGGTAAGTAAAGGTGGATTGGATTGGATTGGATTGAGAATGGGAAGAAAGACGAGTCAACTTTGTAAGACAGTCAGACAGATTTGTATTTTGTGTTGTGTTGTATTCTATTCTATCATCTTGTGTAGGTTTAATAAGATACTCTCTGGAGAAGAGCAATGCGGATTAAAACCTTTAAAGTGAATTCTCCAAGAGGAAGAATCTGAACAATGTCAAATGTCAAAGTTTTGACAGGAGAAGAGAGAGAGAGAGAGTACAGAGTATACTTTATATTATAGTAAAGTAGAGTAAAGGTTTTGTAGGCTGTAGGTAATCTCAAGGGGGAGGATGAACAAATAAGAGGGGAATTTACTTTAATGAAAAGTTATCATTGTTTCCACAAGAAATCATCCAAAGGAATTTATCCATTTCCTATCTGCTAGTTTCTTTCGTTCAAAATCAAATCACTTTTGAAGTTTGTCCTTAGAATCCCCAACCCTTCTTTTCTAATTTCCGTTCTTTGTTTGATTATTTGTTATTTTTAAGTTTAAACTTTGCTTACAGTGGGAAAAAATAACTTTACTAGTATATAGTATATAGGATATAGTACTTTGTAACTATATCTGTGACTTACTTGAGTAATCAATCAAATTCACCTGGTTAAAAAATATTGAAATTTGAAAGTGTTGTCAAAGACAAGTTGTTCTCATTAATAGGTAATAATATGTGTGTAGGTAGTAGGTAGTTTAATTCATTCATACTGATTTATTCTTAACCCTGATGACAATAAAGGGCAGATTGGAATTGTAATCGTTTTAATTCCAATTACATTCGATGAATGAATGACAATTTTATTAGATGGAAAGAAAGTGTGAGCATATTTTAATTCTTTTAGGGTGGAGTCACTATTCCTTCGTAAGGAATCTTCAATATCTTTTTTATCTGTGGATTGATTCAAGGGCCTTTTTTAATTCAAACTTAACAGTTGAATAATATTATATTGATGAATGAAATAAACCACTTTGATTTTAAATTATATTATACGAGCATTTTTCTTTCAACGAGCAAAACGTATTGTGTGGAAGACTTTTGATTGAGCACTTCATTCATTCATACGCGAGTCGAGGAGGGTCTTAAGGTCAAAGGATTAGAAAGAATAGGGAGAGAAAATCAGCTGTAAAAGGGCAGTGGTGGCTTGGTTTGATAGAATTAAGGTAAGATAATTGAGGAACAATTGAAAAAAAATTTGAAAAATGAAAAGTACAAGATGTTTTGGGTAACAAATACTTGAATAGTGACAATAGATTATTTGTACAAATCCAAAGTGTCCATTTTCAAGTTGACAGGAAGGAATAGAAAAGAAAAAAGGATCTGTCTGTATTTTTCAAGCTGAAACTGAAATTCGTATTTAAAAGTTTAAAATTTTAAAATTTTATAGGTTGTACTATTCTGTCAACTAAGGCGGTTCCTGTTAGATACATTTATATTGTTAATTTCATCTGTTATTCGTTCGTGTGACAATGGGTGACCATGTTTAATAAGTATCTAGTAATATGTGTCTAATAATACGATATAATCCAAGGAAGAAGAGATCTGAAGTGGATAAGATGCTCCTACAAGTACTTCCTTTGTGTCATAGTAGGTTTGAAATATTTCATTGAAAATTGAAATATTAGAAGAGATTTTTTCAGATTTTGGAAATATTTTCATCCCTTTTAAATACGCTTATTTGTATAGATTGGGTGCTCCTTAAAATTTAAAAATGTTGGTGGCATGCAAGATTGTGGACACTTTCGAAGCTTACAGTCTACCATCTGTCTAATTTCTAATGTATACATTACCTAAGACTTCTATCCATGTGTGACATAAAATGCTGTTAGGTTAGGACAGTTTTTAGCCTAAAAGTTCATTCAAGTGTCTCATTTCTTACTTAAAAATACTTAAGGTTAATATTAGTTTGAAGATTTGAAGATTTGAAGTGTTTCCGGATTTCTCCTCTCTAAGGTTTCACCAAAACCAAGGAGGTTGTTTTTTGCCTCAGTGTGATGTGTGACAGAGAGGGATATTGGGAGGGTTGATTTAATAAATGTATTGTGTTCTTAATAATATTATTATGTAGGTAAAAAGGTAAGATACTTGTGTAATATGGTAGTAGGGTTATTATTATTATTATTATGTTGGGACTTGGCTTGGGTTAGGTTAGCCCTATCGGGTCTCCAAGCTCTTAATTTTCTTATGGTTCACCACCTGCATTGTCATTTCTCTCTTCTCACCTTTTCAACCTCAACAAGCTATCTCAGGTTGCGTCCTCACGTTTTTTTTACTTCGTCAACTTGGCTTGGCTGTCCCAAAAAATAAAAGAGTACTTTAAAGCTTTAAAAGTTTAAAACTTTAAACAAGTTTTTACCTCGTGTTATATTTGTCTACAAGATTCTCATTGGTTTTACACAATTTTCAACCTAGCGGTCTCTCTTCCTGTAGAATTTGAGTTTTTTTTCTTATTTTGGGCAAGGCATGGGACATGGGACAAAAAGCAATTTAATATCTTTTGATATAATGAATGTATGGTTGGGCTCAATTTTCAAATTTCAACGGGAGATTTTCCCCGTTTTTTTTGTATAAAATAAAAAAAAACTTTCCTGGAAGGAAAGGTAAGCTTTTGATAGATATATGAAATCGAAAATTTTAAATTTTTCAAAGGGCAGATTGAAGGGAGTCTTTCAGTAATGAAATGAGAATGAGTGAGAAACCCTCTAGGGTCAACTAGAGCCTTGTAGATAAATAAATACGGAAGGTTTATACATTGTGTGTAACTTGTAGGAAAGTTACTTACCGTGAAATGCTTGACATTCCCTGTTTGAAATTCTTTTGAAAATCTCTTTCAATCAAATGGTTGAAGGTCCGCTCTGTTCTTTGAGTAGTAAAATCGAAAGTCATATTCTATAATAAGCATTTGATTAAACGGCATGGGTACAAACATACTTATTCAGTTTTAGGTGAAAGATTTACTTGTATTTATTTTTTATTGAAAAAAAAAACTACAATGAAGATCACCACAGGGTGCAATTTTTATATACTGGGAATTGAAGTGCAAACAAGAAGAGGTTTTGCAAGTAATGTTTCAAATATTAATAATTAAGATATTTCATATATAATTCACATTTTTTATTTTTTATTTAAATATGAAAATGTCCACAGTGTAAGTAAGGTAGTTGGCATCTGCCCCTGATTACTTAATGAATACATCTCTTTTAAATGTTCAATGATATATTTTTTAACTTATGAAGTGGCAGTTGTGGCATCTTCTTAAAAAGAAATGATTAGGGTTGTGTTAACTAATATGTAAAAAAATGGTACGTATAAAGTGAGGAAGCAAGGTAGAGCTATGAGGTGAGGGAATGAAATGAAATATGAATAAAATAATGAGTACATTGAGATAGGTAGATTAACTTAGGAGGTTTAATTATTGATATTCATGTTCTTCTTAAATGGAATTAATGAGGATGAGTCAGGACTCCTGACTCAGGAGTTCATCTTTAACCAAACCACCACTGAGCATTGCTCGTCATCGTACTTAAATAATGAAACAAATCTAATGATAATAAATAGTAAATGTAAAAGTCAAATGGAACTAAATAATAAAAAAGACGTCTCTGGAAAACTTAATGATTTTTGATGAGATATGATGGCTCAGGGCCAGACCAGCCCTTTCTCTATTTCCAAATGTTCCTTTACTCATTAGATTATCTAATAGTGCGGGGATTGAAATTTCAAATTATTTAAGCATTTTAAACAGAAATTATGTACATTTTTATGCAAGAGTAAAAAATACATCTTAATAATTAAGATCTTGATTTGATTTCTAATTATAAAGAAAGGGAAGAGGAAGGGCGATTTACTTATTTGAGTGAAATAAAACTCTGTTAAATGTAAATTTAAAAGAGTTTCAAGAAAAGGAAGTTAATTCAAGTGAAATAAAAATTAAAAGTAAGTAGCATGAACCGCCTATTCTTTTTAAAAGAAATCTTAACGCCATTCTTACACTATTTTTTTGTAATTTCCCTTTACTGTATTTAAGATACTTTTTAAACACTAGTCATCTTGTGTCTTAAGATACTTTTGAAATTTCAATAGGACCAAAGCACCTGCTATACATTTACATTTACTCACAACTCACTCGCCCATAATATTCATCCTTTTTAAATCTCATGTATTATATGTCATTGGTAAATTCCAGTAGGCGGATTCAATCCTTTTTTTATTATCTGAAGAATATCTTTGGAAAACTCTCACTACTTGAAAGGTTGAAGATTCTTACTGGTATAAAACCCTTGGGGCTGATGTTTCGTCCATTCGATGTGGAAAATATTTCTTTAAGAAAGTACATAGAGTTGAAGGTGTGCATCAAATCAAACCAAATCAAGTGATGTAATGTTTCTTTTATTCATGTCGAATGTAATAATAATCATGTTGATGAATGCAACGTATAGAAATAGAAGAGGCTGGATTGGATTTGAAATGAGGTTTTATATTTTATAATCAGTAAGGAATGAAAAGGATTCTTAGTTCTAAAAATAAAAAAAAGATTCGATTCCACACACATCTGTTCATATATAGTTAAGTTTAAAAATTTAAAACAAGGATAGGAATTTACGAAATGTTACGTAGAAGCTAATGTTGTTAATTTATTCAAAAGAATGAGAAATACTTCTAACGTAAGTATCAAAGATTATATGATGTAACATTTTATTATATAAAGACATACGTTGAGAGTTGGATGATCTTATGGATTAAAATGGGCTTTAGCAAATGGTCAATAATGATGATGATAGTAGTTGTACACAAAGTACTTAATGCTTAAGGCTGGATGGTGATGATAATGAAACATGAATGTTCAGAGATTCATTGGGTCAGAGGGTACTATTAGGATTATTAGCTCAAAGATTACCAAGAGATAGGAGATCAATTTAAAAAAAAAGTAAAACGATTGACCTCAACCAGTCCGGTGTTAATGTTATGTTAAAGACTAGAGGCAGTGTTGGATGTTGGAAGTTGGAAATCAGGTTGACTGAAGAAATTATCAAATCAAATAGAGAAGTTTAAGTATATATATAGTGCGTATATTATGAAGCAAAAGTCTAGTTCAATTGAAATCAAAAAGTTTGGACGAAACTGGTCATCCATTTAGTGAATCCAGATTCTTATAGTTAAAGTTAATTCTGAAGAAAAAAGGTACAAATGACTGAAAGATTGTGTGGTGGCGTGGCAATGGCAAGGGAAAATAGGTAGGAATTAGCATTCTGGAAGGGTAACACCCCTGAAGGGGGATGCCGACGTGGACTGAATGTTCTTAGCAATCAACATGCATTTTCTTTAATTGATATCTTTCCACACGCTTTCCTCAACTTATTAAAGGCCTCCTCCCTTGATATCATTTTAAAACATGGAGAAAAAAATAGTAAATTACTCGGACAAGAACTAAAAACCTGTCTAATTATCTCTATTCTATATGTATGTATAGGTAGGTACCTTCCGCAGTTATATATTTGATTGTGCGTTTACGTTTGCAAACTTTTCATACGCACTTATTACACAACTTAATCTCATCTACATATCTTTTAATTTTTAAACATTTTGGAAAAAAACTATTAACACAAAATAGGTTTCCAATTTTTTAATAATTATGTAAGAAAACATATCTCAATTTGAAATCAGAAGCGGTAGGGTTTATACTATGGGATGGTTACAATTTAAAAAGGAAGATCTCACATGCATAATAAATTTAAAATTTTAATATTTCTCTGGAAAACATTTAGGATTTTTTGTCCCCGTTATTTTTTCCCTAATGATAATAATAAGGGAGCACACAGTTAGAAGGTAGTCGTTAGTACATACTTTAGTTATCATCGGAAGTTGGACAGGATTTGGTTTAACTTGTTCCTAGTAAGAGAGGAAAAAAAATCTAGATGATTTTTCAAGTAGAATGTAGCATGTGTCTTTCCATTATTATTGTTATTACTATGCAACGTCCAAGCTCATTAACAACCTTAAGGATAATTTAGCTAGACAGAAAGGACTTCTCAGCCTTTTCATTAACGTTTTATCTAGAACAATTTTAAATTGATTTGGTCAGTTGTGTTCTCCTGTGGTAACATTTTAAGCTTTTAAACTTTTAAAATTTTAAAATATACATAATTGGCTTTAAATCATGAGACTCTTGTTGAATATTGAATACGAAAGTTTTTAAAAAGGTATTTAGGACAGTAAAAGTAGTAATGAGGATCTAAAACGTAGATTTTATTTAGATTTCTTCGTGATTCTTCAATAAGCTATTTTTTCTCAGCATTCAGAAGAATTACGAATTGATATCACATAGGATTAAATAGGTTATGATAAATCGTTATGGATTGGATTTGTGATTTCCAATTTGTTAAGTTGTGTAACTTATATAATATTTTGAAGCATCATGTTTCTTATGTGTAAGTCAGTAAATGTATATTGTCCTACTTGTTAGACATTTTATATAGTTTAGGTATTACATTTACTTTTTTATAAATGAGACTGACTGGAGATTACTACCGAGATTTAGAATAATGAAAAAGAAATTTTGCAATTGTAACTCTACTCGACATCGAAGGTACAACAGAGAGGCTTTTACAGATTGGGTTTAAGATAGCAAAGGAAGACAATACTGTACAGTTGTGTGTTACAATACAATTTACAATGTAAGTAAGTTATGTGATGTAAAGTAATAATTGAATTGAATGAGTGGAGTGAATAAGAGACTTTTAAAATCGTGAATATGCAATATCTATAGGAAAAAATGTGGTTTTGGTTTGGTTAGACTCGATGTAAAAATATATTTGAAATTGAAAGTAAGTCAAAGTGAATTATATAAAAGGGATTTTGCAATTTGTAGCTTTTTTTATGCGAAAGGCGGACGGATGGACATTCCAATTTAATTCTACTTTTTTTTTCTTTTTGTTCTTGATAAAAATGTTTTGCAAGATATTTTTAGTTTTTTAATGGATTAAGCTTTTTTCTAATATTAACAAAATTAGTAAAGTATGAACGTTATGCTATGGTTGAGTAAGAATTACGAAGATTTTAATCCTTTAATAATAATTGAAATTGCAAAAGCATACAAAATCGATATGAATTATTACACGTAATCCCTCATGTCAATAAGAATTTCAAGGTAGAAAAATTAACTAATTTATCGCCAAAGTCAAAACGTCATTTTTAATTTGGACCGTATTGAAAGGAGTTAAACGAACTGCGATGTGACATTGGGTATAAAAATCTAAAAAGAAATATAACTTATACTTAAGGTACATTTTCTAGTTGAGTCACCTCTACAAAATATAAATGAATGACCTGGTCTCATCTTGATTATTAAAACAAACAATGGAGCAAACAATTAATAAAGTGTATTCATCTTATGTATAATACAACCTTTACCTATTAAGGTATTATTTGTTATGCGTGATAGTATGCAAATGCGAATACTGTGTTAAATTAATTGATTCCTGGGATAACCTTCGATTTTCATTGTGTAATTTTCATACAATCTTGGCTAATCAATAGAGATGGAAACAAAAGTGTAATAAAAATGAATGTACTTGGATAGAGGTCACAAATGGGTCATTGTTATTCCCGGGTTTTTATCTTTTTATTTCTAACCTTGTCATTTCTTATTTTCGCTAATAAACAAAGACCACTGTATTAATAGCTGCGGGGGCTTTTAGAATGTATCTTCAGTTCATTATGAATAAAAATATAATGGTTGAAGGACTTTACAAAATATTATTTTTTACAAACGTACCATTGAGAGTATTGATATTGACATTTGCATTAGGAAAAAAAATATGCCAGTGCTAATTATTGTGAGATGGGCATGAAGATATTTGCCTCAAAGAATTTTATGACTTGTGCAATTTCGTAACTTTATTTCATTTTATACGTCTTAGTAATTTTTTTATTGCAGAGATGAGAGATATGATCATTCATTGGTAATAAAATAAATTAAATTGAAAAGGTTGAAAGCTGCCTAGTTAGTGATAATGCACTCATAAAATAAATAAGCTTTATTTAAAATTTATTAAAGACATGGATTCACAGTCGATTAGACAGTTGTAAATTTTACAATGACAGTTCTTGTTGAAACTTATCCATTGGGTTTAATTAGAAAAGATAATAAAATAAAAACCAATTCCCTCAGACTTGAAGCTTGTTATTAAGAGACGGTGGCGGTACAATTCTTTATAACTGCAAAGAGATTTTCTATTAAGATATCGAATTGCTCGCGTAATAATAATTGTATAATAATATAGAAGACAAAAGGACATGCTGCTATGATGCTACTTGAGCTAATTTTATGTATTTCTTATTACTACTTTGTCCTGGGATTTATCAATTAATTCTTGGGAATATTTTGCATTTAACAATGAGAGGGAAAAAGTATGCTTCCAACTTCTGTATTACACTTTTTACTATATATTGTCCATAAGGTTAATCTTGATTTGATTGCCAATTAATATTAATATTAAATTAGAAACGTTGTTAACCTAAGTAGCTTTTTAAGTCAAGTTTTAAGTTAAAAATACGGACTTAAGGTTATCCACTTAATTTAAAAGTTTAAAAATTAACTGAAGGTTCAGAATTTTTTGAGTTTAAGAGAATTTTTGCAGAAGCAAGGTAGCCTAGCTTTTAAGTTAAGTATTTGTCTATCGTGTATGTATTTAGTAGGTATTTTGTGTGTTACACATTAAAACGTACAAGTTAATCTAATTTATGCTATGATTATTATTAAATGTATAAAATTACACGTATGGTACGCTAAGCAAGTTAATAGGCAGGTTTACCTATTACTAACTAAACCTCCGTTTATGCTCATTTTTGTCTTAACTGGATAATAATTATTAAATTTACTATTAAATATATCATTATATATCATTGTATTATTATATATTTTCTACTGGACTGGAAGAGTTAATTTATTATCTATTTAGGTTTTTTGTGAGAGGGAGGTATCCACTTGATTTTAAGTGTTGCGTTGGATCTTTGGATGTTGGATTGGTTTGAGAAATTGACGATTAATATAAAAAACCCAATGGTTTTTTAAGAGTATTCAAGTTCGAAATGGATGGATTGTGCTGCGATCTTATAAAATGATAAAAATTAATGGGAGACTAATAGTCATAAAGAGTGAGAATTTAAATTTTATCACATGTTACAATGCCAAGGTGTATATTTAGTTAAATTAAAGTATTCTGGCTGGATGCTATAATAGTCTTACCTTGATACTTGATACTAATGTATTAATTTAATTTAATAACATTTAATGTTAGGCTTAGGTCAAAGTACAAAGGAAATTCCTCATTTGAATAAAATTAAGGATTAAAAATAATAAAGGCTTTAAACTGAACACAAAGAGGAAATCTCACATTGACTGCAAAAGATCCTATGATCTTATAGTATGAGAATTAATGATGGATTAATTGACCCTTACAGAGTCATCAGGTCAACCTCAGCATTCAACATAATGCTCAATCTATTATGGGTTTAGTTTAACTTTAGGTTTATTTATTAATACTCGAGTACCAACTGGTGTTCTAATGTTCCAATGCAATGTGACTTCTCAATCTGAGTAAATTACCTGTTTGAAAACTGATCAAAGGAATCACTCTACTCACTATTGAATTAAAAGTTTCCTTGTCCTTAAGGAATTTCTATTCTAAGGTTTCGTGCAGGAAACGAAAGTAGAGATTATTGAGGAAAAAATAAAAATGAAAGGATTTGGAACATTTTGAACTCTGTATTATTATTTTTACCAAGACATAAAAGCGTGACTCGAAAGTTATGAAGTTGAAACACGAAGGATTTAGAATGTAAGAAATTGGGGAGAGAATAGTTATTTTTTGATTTGTGAATTTTCATTCAAAGTTAGTTGCAAGTGATAGATTGAGATAATTAATAGGCAATAAAATAATAATCGGAGGATATTTGTAGCGTTTTGGTATTTCCCCCTCTGGTCTAAATTTAGAAGAATAGATGGAAGTTAAAAGTGAGTTAGTTCATTCTTGACTGACATGACATGACATGACACACGAACGGGTTTCTCTGTTACATATACAACATAAGGTCGCTTGCGTTTGTAACGTTATATTTTATTAACATTATGCGTAGGAATAGAATGCAGGGGCTAATAAAATAATAAATAAAAAGTGACGGTCAGGTCAACAATGGAAAGGAGATGATTCCGTAACAATGCACAAGATGAGTTGGTCATGAAATAGAAATTATTTTTAGTAGTTTAGAAGTTTAAATGCTTAAAGAAAAAAGAAAAAATATTATACGTTGCTCTTGTTCTGAATTCTTTACTCAATAGACAGACAATTCATTTTTCTTATTTATGGTAATAATAGTAAAGAATATGGGCCATGAAGTGGTAGTTAGTGGTTGAAAATGCGGTTGTGAACTAAACCTTTATAAGTGTCTTGTCTTATGTAGTTAGACTCACTTAGCTAACCTATTGGATCGGCTACTGTCGTGTCCATTAGAGAAATAATATATAATATGAATGCTCCTTTAAGTTTAGAAAAAAATCTCTCATCTAGATACATCGCCATCCATTATTATTATTGTTATTAGGATTATTCACTGTTAAGTTGCCGACACTCGAAAAGTCTTTCAGTGAAATCCGTTGTGTTTTCTCAAAGATGAAATGAGCCCTTGTTGTTTGGAATAAATGAATCGGTTGTAAGTATTTACCCTTCTTCCTTATTCTTATCTGGGTAGAGTGTAGGCTTAGGGCTTCTACCTTTTAGAAAAAGAAAAATTAAAATAAAGACATCATTGCCCTAATTTCCATCTTTTAAAATTTCAAATGTAGTATATAATATAAAGCATCTTTACCTTACCTGGGTAGACAAGACGCATCTGTATAGAAGTGAAGCACACGAAGAAGTAAAAAAGGCCAAGCCAGGCAGGCCAGGCCAATCCCCTTCAATGTTCACTAAACACAGATGGTCCATCCTTAAGAAGATTTTTACTTAAAAGACTTACTTTTAAGCTCTTCAGGTCAGATTACCATGCCAGATGTAAATAAAATAGTTCGTAAGTCTGAAGTCCTTTAAGGCTTTAGGAGAGTATAATTTCTTAAGGGATTTTATTTTTTTCTAAAGGGTTTTCAGTTATGGAACTAATTGTTGACTGTCGGCAAGCCAAGACAAGGCAAGAGCTATATATGAGGAATTGTATTTTGTATTGTTATGAAATTGTCACCTGGATGGAAATGGAAGTTGTTGGAAGCTCGGGGTTGTGAGTTAATAATGAAGAATGGCAATCCAATGAGGTTTTGATTGTTATCAGGATTTTTGAGTGTTTTCTAATTCCGAAGAATTATGAATTACGAGGTGTGAAAAGGGTAGGTTGGGCTGTAAACTTACATTCAAACTTGGAGTTAAGTTATTGCCGAATATTATTTTACATTTTTTACATGTGGCATGGCAGGTTAGAAGGGTAGCATGTTGTTGGGGGTGGACCAGGCACAGTAGGACGTAAGTATGTATAATGTATAGATGTAGTGTGTAATGCTCGTAATAAAGTTATTAAAATTTAAAAAAATATAAAAAAGTGATTATTACAGGAGGATGGTGTCAAAATGTCAGAAATGTCATATTGCATTAAAAATTAAAATGTTGAACCAAAATCAAGCTTATCTGAGACATTCATGGGAAGAGAGTAAAGGGCCTTATGATGATTATTTAAATTTAAAATTTTACATTTTAATGCTAATACTTAATATATTATACAACTAATAGTAATATTAAAACTTATAAAATATATGCCACTTCTGGTCTGGCTTGAAGGATAAACGATCAACATGAAACATCATCGGACTCATTTTAGCACCCAATTTCATTTTCATGAGTTTTAAAATCCCAAGGTGTGTTCCTCTATAGCAAGGCAGTGTGGGTATGCATATATGTATATATTTAATATATTTGTCGGTAGGGTTGGAATGTAGTAAGAATGAAGAAGCCGGTTTTATTACCACATCCACGACAGTCCTATACTTCCTTTAGTTATTGTGGCGTGGTGAAATCTAATGTAGAATATGTGTATAATAATAATATTATTATTATTTAACTAAGTTTTTGAGGTGTGAGCTCCAGCCAACCATTACAGCTCTCATGCTGACTTCAACTTTTCTCTCCTGCCTGGCTTTATGATATGTGAAAATGTGAAATCAAATATAAAAACTCATATTATATGTGCAGTGAGTGAATGGATGCATGCAAGAGTCCTTTGTAAGCGTTTAAGACCTTGTTTTTACTATGTGTGAGTGTATGCATATTTTATCAGCTCCCGTGTTCCATGTTCCACGGTCTCTCAGGTTGCCACTGGACATACCACAGACCAGACCACTTGTCCAAGATATCTTAAGTAAAGAAGTTGTGGGTTATTATTACATTAATTTATTAAATTCATAATTACATTCCTTTCTCCGCCTTTTACTTCCTTGGAAAGAAAGTTTGAAACACTTAACTTCCATTTATGGTGTAAGGTTTATAGGTATGGGTCAAGACTTAAAGTTAATAGCTTATTTGCAAATTGAGTCCTATGACAATCATTAATTTAAAGACCACAATTGTTACTGCTTAGAGGTAATTTAGGGTGTACTTATGTAATAATATGCTGATTTACCTATTTCTTAAATAGCTGCCGGACTATCCGGAATTTTATATCGTGTTCGTCTGCATTGTTTTTAAATAGGCTAGAGTAATTGATGAGGAAACAGGTGGCATTCCTAACCTAGCATTTGTATTTAGAAGGGTGGAATGATGCACTTAATATTAAGTAGGTAAATTATGCTCCCAGTTTGATTTCATACCCATTAAAATTTAAAATTAAAAGGGTGGGGTGGGAGTAGGAGGGTCGGGGTTAGCTTAGCTTAGCATCAAGTAATGTTTGACAAGTTTAATTCAAATTGAATGCACATTTCCAGTGAGTTTACTCCTCTATCCATCGTTTCAGTTTCCCTTTCTGTTTACTTTGAAAATGTTCAATTTGAATAGATAGTTGTTTCTTGTATGTTCTTGGAAATTTCGTACTTGTTGGTATGGATGGGTGATTATTATGTAATGCATAATGGGAGTACAAACATTACAAGTGAGTGAAAGCAGGTACGAGAAAGACTGGCTGAGTGAGTAATAAGAGTGCCTAGGTTGGTATTTCTAATTTTGTCAGAGTTTCAATGAGTCTAGCTTACTTATGGGGATAAAGGTGACAGACCACAGAATAATTAAATTATTATGTGGGCATTGCGTGATGAGTGACTGACTCCAAAATACCCGGTTGGGTCTCTCACACCATACACCGACTATTTTCTCTGCTGTCTCTCTCCCTTATTTGCTTTCACTCACATATCCTTCTCTTTAGACTTTTACAGCTTTATAATTTTCTACAACAACCTATACAACCTACACAACTTACAACCTATGTATGAGAGTACAAGGCGTTAAAGCATCACTAACTACAATCAACCAAAGCGGCTCAGGATCTAGAATCTGCCTAAAGTCAAATTAACCTGAGGTCTGAGGTAAATTAGTTAAGCATACATTTTATGACGTGGCGGTCCATGTTATGGCTGAATCATCAAAGAAACGCATAGCTTAAAGCAATAGATGTAAACCTAAAAAGACATGTTAACTCGACTTATGGGATACTTCAATTAATAATCGAATATTATAATGGATAATGGTATGGTAGGATTTGCTGGATTTGGTAGTTGAATTGCATCATAGTATTGAAAATTCAAGCTATTTTTCCGTGTGGGTAAATAACTCTCATTGGGATTAAATATTAACCCGAGTCTGAGTCTGGAGTTCTAGAGTGTTAGTTATCTATGTACAATCTGTTACTTAAGCTTTTATTATGACAGTTTTACTTTTCAAATGCCAACTTTCAAGTGAAAAGTATTGACTAATGGTTGGAGCAGGGCTCATTCGTTTTTGAAATATCGACGTGTTTTTAAAATTATAGAAAGAAAAGAAAAGCAATTGAGTTCTGATCGCTTGTTATGGTGCAATCGTATATCGGTCGATGATGCAAAGGTTGCACAAAATTTTGGACGAATTGGGGTAACGTATATATAGGCAAACGAATGATTTTCTACAATTTAAGGTTGCGTGGCTGTCCATCAGATTTTTGTGGAGTCTTTAAGTAAATTAAAGTACAATTTATTTGTTACCATTATGGAGTAGGGTAGGCTGTTTATAAAGTGGTTGTGATGGATCGATCTTGTGCATTGTGTAAGAAAAAATATGGGGTGCTTTGTGTTTAATAAATGAAAAAAATTATACCTGTTCGATTATTTAGCCATTAAGGATGACACATTTTTACAATTTTAGGTATTTTTGGAACATTTTTGAAAATTAAGTTTCCAAGAGCTAAGTAAATTATTTAGGGAATTTTTCAGTGCATTTAAAAATATCTCATCTTAAGATTATGACTGGCTGAGTATGAGTCGTTCGTATATTTAAGTGTTTTATTTCCAAGAAGATTTTAGTGTCAGAGTAATTCCTTTTATCTCTACTCAAGTAGAACGAATGTGTTGGCTAAAAATATTTTAGATGTTTTCTGAATTTTACTGACTGATAAAAAGTTCCTTATAGCGCAGTTAGTTCTGGGTGACATTTCATTTATTTCTCACGTCAATGTCAATAAACACTCTCTCTGCCTCTCTTTGGTCGTTTGGAGAATTTTGAATGAATTATTAAAAGCTTGTCAATAGTGGGAGAAAAGCTGCTGTATGCGTATGCTTTGAATGTCACTCATTTTGATGAAATTTGAATGGCTTAAATGCAAAGTGCACACACATACAAATGTCTTCTTATGCAGAAATAGTAAAAGTAAGCTCCATGAGGCTCAAGTGTTATACGTAGTACGTGACTAATAAGAGTTAAAATTGGTTGCTTTCCTAGTCAAGTGAGTGAGTGGGATTCATCATGATATTATTTTTTGTTGATGGAATTGTGAATCGAAATGATATTTGAATTTTAGAGAGAGGAAATGAAATGGAATTATGTAACCCGTACTTTTCTCCCATTTTAAAATTTTAATATTTGAATGAAAAAAGCCAAGCCAACTAAGTTGGAAGTTAGAAACCAAACCAAACCACAAGACAATACAAGGACTTAAGAGTCTGTATGTGATATGTGATGTGATGCTATTATCATTATTATCTTACAAAGTCCATTGGGTTGGCTTGGGGTGCTACTTGCTACTTATGTTAAAGGTACCTTGAATTTTGAATAGTGGACTATTATTTATTTAAACATTTTAAACTTTGATATAGGTAAATGCCACTGCAGGTTTTAAAGTGTAGCCTTAATAAGTATAATGGACCAATTTTCTAGTCTGGGTGAATTTCTAAAGTAAATACTTAATATGAGATAATGGTAGGAGTAACACCTTTGAAGTACTTGTGATGTGATGCTTATACCTTGGTTACAATCACATTCAACATTCAACATCCCGTATATTATCATTGTCAGAGAAATTGTATTGTTTTGTGATGCAAGTTTTTTTTCGGTTTGCGTGAGTTCAAAATTTAAACAACTTTTTTCTTGATTAAATGATGTTCTATTAGAATTAGATACATATATACTTATTGTACATTGTAAGAAGTGTTTGGTAAGTTCATAGGGATATAATGTATTAAGATGGTTATGTTTAGCTTTATGTAATCCGCATAGGGATTTAGAGTCATGGATTTAAGTACAATTTAAGTAGATATTATTATTACCCTGATTGTGCTTACTATCTTTATACACAGTGGTGGAACTTGGAAGTGATTTCCTTCTTGGGAGTTTTCCAAACCGATTTACTTGGAATAGGAATAAAACTGAGAAATGTTAAGGAATTATAGAGTTTACTTAGTCTTAAGTGCATAATGTGCAGTATATAGTTAGGTATATGAATGAAACTGACAAAGTGAGAACGGAACGATTTCTTTCTGTGTCTGTGTCTTTCTTGTCTAACTTTGTCGGGTTGGGTTAGCTTTATTACCCGTTGTTACCGGGATTTATGTGATGACTTGGAATTGCAATGACGAGTTGAGTTCGGTTGAGATTTAAATGATCGTGTTAACTAGTTTTAAAGTTTCAAATAGTCTGTGTACTTGTAGAGGAAAAAATTAATTGTGTTTGAAGTCTTAAGACTATTTAAAAAAATCGGGCTGGCTTTAGAAAAAAATCGATATTCAACTCAACTTGCAGTTGAAAATGTTGCATATTTTTTACATATCTTATATTATATCTTTCTATGTTTGTTTGCTTTTAGAAAGAAAGTGATCAGGTCGGTGACTCGTTTCATATTAATATAAGTCTTGAGTGTGTTTGCTAATAATTATGCGTTTTGTTCGGGACTGTCGAGTTTTGACTGGTCACTCTGTAATTATTTTGTCCCGTATCTGATTTGATTAAATGAAGTTATAGCAAGTAGTTCATACTATAGTATTTAAGTAAGTTTTGCAAGTTGGAATTTTTAATATGAAGCAAAGGAAAGAAAATCGGTCCTATAAGTCGCAAATGGGAAAACATGCAATGGCAATCGAATTGCAGTCCGGTTCGAGTATTTCAAGTGTAAATAGCCTCCTAGCATAGTAAATAGGGTAGGGTAGAGTTATAATATACAGAGTGAATACAAACTATACAATACAATGAATGCTATTTGATGAACGAATTGAGAATCAAGTTAAAATGTGTTCGTGAGGAGACTAATTATCATGTCTTGAGTTTGTACTAGTAGTTGGTGTGATGGTAATAGCACTCGCAAAACTAGACCAGTTAGCTACTAGTCTTACTTACATATTATTTGCCAAATGAAATGGAAGTTCATTAGAGAATTTGTGTTCAAACTCACTTGACCAAACCAGACCATACCACGTTCCAGTAATTTTCTTACAAAAGCTAATTTCTTCACCAGGAGTAATTAATGAGTCTAGTCCAGTCACTCGCCCTTATCGACACTTGACAATCTCTCGATCAAATAATAAGCCAAAGCTAAAACTAGCATAATCACCCAAGTAATAGGAAAACTTCCTTCGTGTACTTAATACCTTACATTGATACTGAAATAATTCCAGTCCAGGTATAAATATGCGTATAGAGTGCGAAATTTAGAATGTAGATTATACAAATGTATATACCCAAGTCTCGTGCACAAATTATCAAAACTTACATTTGCCATGTGACATTTAATGAGGTTCTACAGTACAGTAAGTTTTATTTAGTTTAGTAAAAGTTAGCTTGAGTCTCATTAGCGGAGCGATTTCTGCAATCTGTAATAAATTTGGGTGATGTACACAGTACACACACACACACACGAATCACATAAATCCTCCCTTGTTATTCGATGGGGATTTTGGGCCATGCGGAGATTTATACTCATTTATCATGCCATTTTACTCTAGACTTGCATGCATGGATATGGAATTAGGGTTTGTTTTACAAAATATAGAGTGGAATTAATAGAGAAGAATTATTCTCGGATTTTTATATTATTTTATGCATTTTACAGTCGCTCACTTGTAAATCCAATTGTGAAGGGAAATGAAATGCATGTTGAGACTTTGAGACTCTAAAAGAGAGGACAATGCAATGAAATAGCTTTAATAAAGCATTTCATTAAGTCACGTTTTGACTAATGTGCGTTTTAAACGGTTTAATACGAACACCATTTGTCATTTCCAATGAGAACTCCCTCGCTATAGTATAAGATTTTATTTAAGATGTTAAAAGGGTAACAATTATACTACCACCGCCGGTATGATATATTATGTAAGGTATATAAATTATATCGTGTTATGCCACGAAGGGTTTTGATTGATCTGGGAATCTGCTGATAAAAGAAATGTTTTAAATGAGAAAGAATTAGAGCATTCTCTTCTTGCAGATAATATTCTATCTAATCCAATAGTAATATTTCATTTGGTAATGAATGAGTATTAGTTTGTTAGGTGACATGACAACCGAGAGAGAATTACTGATTTATGCATTTCACGATTTATTAAAAAAAACGGCGTAAAATTCAACTCCCAGTGTATTCAAATTTTAAGGTACTTCAAATTAACAACTTTGGGTGATATATAACTCTACTTGTATTTTTGAAAATAATTGCCCATAGGGTTTGAAAAGGTATAAAAAAACAAATCCAAATCTAGATTTTGATTATTCATTAGAATTTAGGTGTTCCATCTACACTATAGAGAATTGTTCTCTCCCATATTATTTTCGTGTGTGAAAAGAGTTTGATTTAGTTCTTGGAGGAAACGGATGGTCTGGTCACACCAAATTTAGTTACTTGGTATCAAACAAATTCTCTTTTGTATTTGATTTGAAATAGGATGAATGTTCATATGGGAGAGAGAGAGGAGGTGAAATAAAATGAAATAAAAATCCTTAAGAAGTCCATATAAAAGAGTCCTTTATTTTATAGAATGATCATCATCATCATCATGAGAGGATTTGATTCTAGTTCTGAAGAACTAAAAGTATAAGAACTATTTTATCCATATCGATGAGTCTGACTTTTTCAATTGTAGACAATACTCTCTCTCACACACACACACGTTTTAAGTATGGAGTTAAAAAGTTTCAAAGTTTGAAAGAGGAATAGGTGCAGTTGGTTAGTTGGTTTGGTGCAAGCAACCGGTAGATTAGATACGAGTGAAATGTGAAATGCAATGCAGCAGGTAATAAAAAGAAACATCACATACAAACTTACATGGTGGATATAAGGAACAGATTGTAATAATGTGTAAAAAGAAGAGATTATTTAAATGAAGAACAAAGTAGGACTGGAAATTCATACAAGATCATGCTGAGTCGTCAATTTTAACCCTTTCTCAAGTACAAAAGAAACCCTTGTTGCTCTTTTTCTTTCTCTCTAGCCATTTTAATACTTGTTAGAATAGTTAAGGCTTAAATACCAAACCAAACCACTGCACTGCTTTGCTTCTATGTTCTTTGCTGTAAAATAAGAGTAGTTGCTATTTTAGGGTATTAAGACACAATTAATCTAATATGAAATGTCTATCCCTTAATAAGATTGCCATATCCTTTAATGCTTTAAGTAGAAATGCTTGTGTTCACATAATGTTAAAATTTTAAACTCTAAAGTCCTAGTTGTATGGTGAATTAGTTTTGTTACGGATCTTCGGTTTAAATGTGATTTCGAATGTAATAATTGATGAAATGTGATTCTAATTATGTTTTTTTTCTTTGTTGTTTATAGGTAAGTCAATCTTCCCTTTTCCCCTGATGTTTTACTCCTGTGTGGTTACTTTCTCTTGTACTTTTTCACCTTGTATGGTGAATATGGATGGATTATGGGTGTGGTTATTCTTATTGGATTGGTATCATCGGTTTGTATTGTTTAAAACAGAATTAAAAGAAACTTAGAAATGCTTAACTAAATTAAACAGTTTAAAGTACGATATAAATTTAAGCTAAACTTTAATTTTAAAATGAGTAAAGTAAGTTTTACACTGAAAATGGAAGGTAGGAAGTGATATCTGTAGTAAATCTTTGGACTCCTTTCATCTCTTCGTGGCTAACTATTTTTTCAATTCGTGTGTAGCAAGTGCAAGTATAAACGAAACATGATGATAAGCTTCAAGGGCACACAGACAAAATCTTCAAGAACTTTTAGTAGTGGTACACTTTGTCTTTTTATTAAATAAAAGTGATGAAACTTTACAAGCTTGAGAAAGAATTGACTTGATTCTTTGTACCGTGCAATTAAACTCACAATTAAACTCGTGAAATGAGTTTAGCCATGCTTTTATATTATTTTGCTTGAGTTAACATCAGTCTACCCATATCATAATTTAGGCCGATAGATTTATACTTTTTTGTTTTAGCTTAAAAGATACGATCTAAAATCTAAGATAGTGTAGGTAATAGTGAGTGATACCTTGTCTTAGTTTTGAGACTACATTTATCCAGATTTAAATCTTTGAATTTCGTAATCATCCGTGAGATTACATTTATAGAGCTGTAAGTTTTTACTATAATATGATTTGCAATTGACGAAATTTGGAAGAAATCGTTTTTATTATTTATTGAAGCAAATTTAATTTGTGTGATAAATAATAAACAAATTGTCCAGGTTTTGATTCTCTCTCCAAGAAAAAAGAAGAAGTTCAGGAATTCGGTGGATCGTGCAATGAGCAAAGAATGCATGTAAAGAATTTTCGTATTCAAATTATTGGCATTGATAAAGATAGAAAATGGGTTGATTGACAGGTTTTGTTGTTTAGTTTAACGTTTAAAAAAGAAGTAGATTCTTAATGAAAGATTCTCGACGTTTCTTGTTTGTTTCATTCGTGGTATTTCAAGGTTCCTTTAAAGTCACTCAAGGAAAAGATTATTATTGTTTTGTTACTTCATTTATTCTTCTTCTTCATCTATTTTTTAACATTGCATTGCTTCTTTGGCATTATTGTGAGATACACGTTTTTCTGTGGGGACTGAATGGCGACTTTATCAAAGGCCTGCTTGTCCTCTAAATAAACTGGGCTTTAATTAAGAAATACGAGAGAGAGATTCAACTGCAGATAGAATTCATTGCATAATAGAATAGATTTTTACATCATGTATAAAAAGTACAACCTCAGACTTGTGTCTACAATAATGATCAATGCATGTGCTTTTACGTACTTTTCATTTCATCTATAAAATCATCCAAGTTGCATTGCATAGATATAGGCACTATGTGAAAGGGTTTGAGTTAAATGTGTTTTTTTTTTGTTTGAAACTTTAAGGCCTTTTGTCTTAAGTAAAAAAGGACATGATTCTATATCGTCCTTCTTGAGCACAAAATGTCTAACTCATCTTATGTAAGAAGGAAAGAGGAGCATTCCCAAATGAAAAGAAATGAAAAGTCTGGTTTGTTTTACTAACGAATAAAAAGATTAGATGATGATGATGTTGGATTTGTTAGAATTGGATAAAGATCAGAGAAGGGAAAGAAGAATTAGCTGCCAAATTGAAGTGCAACGTAATGCAAATAATTAAATGCAAATGTTGAATCCTTTCGTTACAATTTTAGAAGAGTTTTTTTTCTTTCTTTTTCCAAGACAAATGGAGAAGTGAAGGGTGGATGGAAAATAAAAGTAAAGGGGTTTTAATTGTTTGTTAACTTTAGGAGTGGAATTAATTGGGCTTTGAATTTCTAAGTCGATTCAAATCTTTATAAATAGTCTAATATAATATTTTAATTTAGGTTGACAAAATTTTCTTATTTTTATTGAAGTCCGTGTGTCTTGGAGCAAGCAAAAGGGTCAAGAGTGGGTTGAAAGAGTTTTAAAAAAAAGTCATGAAAAATTCTACAAGAGATTTTTTCTCATTGTTATTTTGGTTAAATGTTCCACATCATTTAATACGCCAATTGGTTTTTGTCTATTATGCCATTTATTTTACGCTTGTCGACTTCCTAACTGGTTGCTTTTTAAAAGGAAATTCTAAAGGTGTGTGATTCATCTGACATTTCAGAGTTTCATTTCATAAAAGTTCTGTCGAAAATGATTGATGAAATTATTTCTAGCTAGATTCGCTAACTATTTATTGATTGACTTAAGACTTAAGACTTGGATATTCTTTAGAAATATCCAATCCAGAGAAAGAAAGAATTAAAAGTAAAAGTAATTTTTTTCTCTGTAATTTATTTGTTCTGAATTGTGCAAGCTAAAAAAACAGCATGGTGCATGCATAGTGTAATAATAATAATGCGTTTTAGTTTTATGATTATGTTCAATGCAAAGACAAGACTTTCATTAGTTGTCATTCTCTCTCTGCCATGATGCAAAGTTTTTGAAAAGGTTTTGATTTTGTTTAATCAAGTCGCCTCAGAGGACAACAAGTGCCTTTAAGTGCTTGGACATGGAAAAGAGGTGCATCTAAAGTACTTTTGATTCTCGTGCTGTGGTTGGTGGTGGTAAAGTTTTTGAAAACTTTTCTTCTCTCGAAAATGAAGTGAAGTAGGTGCTAATGATTTCCTTAGTGTCGGTCAGATGGGTTGAATGCAGTTTGGTTAGACGTGTATGGATGGATTTGAAGGGGATGAGTTTTGTTACCTTTGATTGTTACTTCGAGTTGTTCAAAAGGGATAATTAATCATGTGCATGTGCATTCATTATTCGAGATGGGAGGAGGAGGTATGATTATTTTTTATGTGGATGTGGAAGAAGAAGATTTGAAGAGTTGCTTGTGAGAGACTATACTCACTCTCCTAGGGTAGAAATAGGAAAGATTTAGATTTTGGCTAAGAGTTATTGACCATATTTGAATGCAAATTGGAGGATGGTTATGAAGATTTGAAGATGAGGCTTTGATGTGATGATGACCACTCTGATCTTTTTACTTGGATTTTTTTTCGTAAGACTTTTGGATTAGGATTGTGCATAAAGTTTGGAGTGAGCTTTTTGTTCTTGATTTATCTGATAAACATGTGGTTGTGGATTCAACGGGGACTTTAGGGTGTGGAGGGTCGTTTTGGAAGCCTAATGGACTTAGGGTGAAGGGTGCATTTCATCAGCTGCCAAAGCGTCCCGCCCGAAGCGCCTTAAAATTTCCGCAGAATTTATAAGAAACCGTTTATAGGGTAAATCATCGCCTAAATGGAGCAAATGCTTTTTGGACAAATGCTTATAATTCAAATGGAAATATGCGAACAATTTTAAATTTGTGTTCTCTTTTTACCTAGATTTTTCTCAAAGTGTACACAATTTGTAAACGATCCTTTCTGATCTCTCTGTATAAAGTGAGTCACTCACTCCCTTTTTTCTCCAAGTTGGCATTTGCATTATATTCAAATCCTCTTTAGTTGTTAGTTGTGTTATTAAAAGCATTTAAAAAATTATTATTATGGAGCATTATTATGTGTTATGGCCTTCTCGCCGCCCTTCTCTCATACATACTAGACGAGTAGTAAGGACTAAAGACTCTAAGATACCACCAACTGAACATCACTGAATGCTGACATGACACAACAACTGACCACTTTGTTCATAATATTAGGTTATGTGCAGTCTTCTACCTTTATGGAATAGATGCAATACTACGAAAACTAATTTTCACATTTATCCCTCACTGCATTTGCATTGCAATGCAATATAAGAAAATGTATTTTCTTTTCTATCTGGTTTGGTTCTAGTGTTATTATTATATGGCATGTGGCCAAAGTTAATGGTTAAAATTTAAAAATCTGCCATAGGAATAATAATAATAATAATAATAGTTCTTCTATTCATCTTCCAAGTAATCTTTTATCTGCAGTTGATGTTGATAGTTGATGTGCCTTGCCTGTCCTTCTCCAGGGCATTTTCGCTAATCTCTCTTCAAACTATTAAAAATTATACTTTTTCTTACTTTATTTATTGTTATGTATCACGAATTCGGGAGGGAGGCGAGCCATTTACCCTTTTTGTGAAATTACACCCAAACATTGTCTTCTCAATTGTTGACATGTTGCTGTAATTTTTTTTTCTTTTTTTTAAATTAGTCAATGAAAGGTTTTTATTTTATATAAAAAAATTTAAAAATCAATTTATAAAAAGTTCATGAATATTCAGTAAAAACTGTTGTCCTTCATTAAACGTAATAAAGTTTCACATCTCAAATTTCTTTTTATACATTCATATTATGTATTAAGGTTCAGAGTAGAATGATATAATATAACATTACATTACGTAAGAAATAAAAGGTTAACACTTTCACGAGTCTCCATTATAATTTCACATTATCCCAGAGTATGATTAACTTCTCAAGAGATAATCACGATGATGATGATGGTGGTTCATTTCAGGATGAAATTGCTGGACAGAGTGTGGTGTAAGCATTGCATCACACATCGGATATTTAAGGTTGTAGGTGGTTCACTAAAATTATTATATTAATATTTAAAAATGTGCATAAGATATTGTTGCATGTAAATTCCGATTGTTTTTAAATTACTGTAGTACACAATAGGGTATATTACATTATAATGGTAGGGAATAGGGAAAGGAGGCTGAGACTTTGTATTAAGAGTGAGACAGGTAGGATTTGTTTCGTTGAGATTAGAGCAAGCAATTTTGAATGAGTAATAGGGATCTATCCGACCAAAATTGGAAAAGTGTGTGAACAGACGTTCGGCTCAATTTCCATCGAACACACCAACGAAACCAGAAAGATTTTCAGTATTTTTTTAAATGGTGATTTTCTTAAATACTTCTTTTACATTGTGGGTTGGATTACTTGGATTGCATTAGATGTAATAATGTTATGTTATGCATGATCCTCTTTGCTATCATAAGGTAATAACAATAATAATGGACTGGATGGATCAAGGTGGGTAATTAGCTTGATATGGAATGGGCTTGGTGTAATCCCCTTAAAGTTAAAAAAAACAATTTTGGAAATATCTTATCTTTATATTAAGGAATAGAATAAGAGGATGATTCCTTCCACCTACTTTACATACGTAATCATAATGCACCCTTTTCAAATCAAAATGGATTTTTTTTATTATTCTGGAGAATTTTCTCAAGTTCAGTTCAGTTTGTTTGTGTGGGTTTTATCTTTATAGCAATGAGAATTGATAGTAATATTATATTATATTACTAACCTGTACTTTACTTTTTAGAGTAGGAAAAAAATTAGGGGTAAAAAATTAAGTTAAAAATTGTACATTGGTTTTTAAAACCTTTCACTTTCCTTCTATCTAAAGGATTTTTATTTTCTGGTGAATCTTGAATCTCCCGATGAAGAGTTGAAGATGTTGGATGTTGGTTGTTGATGAAATTATTATTATAGGCAGTTAATAACTAGTTGGTTCATAGACTAAATGTAATCTTCCGTCTGTATTGTTCTCCTTAATATTATTATCATTATTGATGATATGCAACAGTTTGTATTACAACTACAATCTACAATACAAGAGAGAATAACTTTTTGGCTGGTGTGCTAGTCTGGCCTTTTCTCACGCCCTCAGATCAGTGTATTCACAGATTTTTAAAATCTTTTATCATATTAAGAGAACCCTTGATATTATTATTATTATTGTATTATGACCATTTTAAAATTTTATAATTTTAAAGTCTTTTCTTCAGGCCGTGTCAAAAGTCCTTCTTTAATTTTGTAGAATGAATAAAAAAAATTCTTGAGTTATTATTATTCACCTTTACTCACTCACACTTTTAACTTAAAGATCGTCTTATGAATATCCATTAAGTCTCATCATTGTATTGCATCACATTATCTTTTGAAAGTGAGATGAGAACTTTATACATTCATTGAAGTACTTTTAGTACCGTTGGTGTTTCTTTTATGGATGGAAAAACAATTCTCACCTTTTTTAGAAAAGTAGGTAGGTAATTTAAAAAAGAATCTGTAAATTGTTTTAAAAGGTGTAGAAAAATTACCAAAGAGTGTCTGTTGTCTTGTCGGTGGCCTTGCTTTTTGATAAATGTATTATGCAAAATTTTAAAATTTTGAAAGCATGGCTAATAAGTAAAATACACTTAAGATGCTCTAGCAAAAGAGCTCTGATTTATGTAAATTATTAAAATTTACAATTGTCCATATGATTTAACGTTTTCATTTCATGCATAAAAAATCTACTGTAATAATAATCTGAGTGTGTCTGTAATCTGCTCCAAGACTTTTAAAAAGCTAAGGGGCCATCCTTCTGACCTCTCTCATACCCTTTGCATACTTCGTATCGTGTTCCAACTTAAAGAATAGATACGATGATGATGATGATGTGATGATTTCGCCTCTTGTTGTTTTTGTTTTAAGGCTTGAAATAAAAAAAACAGTAAGAAAGGGTCCGAGAACGATTATGTAACATTTTTATTCTTAGATAGCGACCATAAGCCATTATACCTTTTGATCATTTGTATCTCGGCTGACCCTCTCATTTTCTTTAAGAAAGTATAAATATAAGGTTGTAATAGTATAAAGGTAGTTAGGGTTTAAGAGGTGGATTGGATTGGATTGGATTGGATATTAGATTGTAGATTGTACAATACTTGAATTTATTTCTATGGTGGATCCATTTAAGCATTCCGATCAATATCTCTCAGTTGGGATTTAGGAATGGAATCCAATCCAATCCAATGCACGTCCAAAGATATTTTTACTACTACTGCTCTAAGCTACCTTCATATTAAACTTTTCTCTGTCGGCTTTAATCTCAAATCTACCTACAGTAGACTCTTCAGGGATATAATGTAACAGTGTTTAACAATTTAATAAAAATGTTCTCATCTAAAAGTTCAAAGGTATAGTATAATATACATATAAATGGTTTGTAGTTAGTAATAGGTATGGCACAGAGCTTGCTTGTACATAATATAATATCAGTCTTAGAAGCTGTGTGAAGATTACACGAGATAGAAGATGTTAAAAGAGACTAGAAAGCCTTGGAGGGACTTGAGAGATTCAGCTATAAATATATAAAGTTGTTTCATACTAATTTTAAAAGTTTAAAAGTTTAAAACGTGTATTTGAATACAGTGGGATGGGAAAGGGGGGAGATATGGATAGAGATAGAACATCAGCATGATCATTAAAGAATCACAGTGGATCATGATCTAATCTAATTGTAAGCATATCATATGGGTGTAACCGTTTATTTACATCAGAACAGCTTTTCCCTTTAATTCTTACTGTTGAGACTTGAGACTGTAGGTTGGTAGGCTTTTAGAGAAATTTTAAAACTCACATAAAAATTCCTTAAAAAGGAACCCTTGTTTTTACTGTGGAATTTCATCTTGCTGGGATATTAAAATTTTAAAATACCGGAAGCGATTTTACCTTTGGGATTTAAAAAAAGGTATGCGAGTAAAGTTAAGGGTTGTGTTTGATTACTTGAATTAAAAAAGAATTTACTTTGGTTTTCATCAAATCTATATTTTTAATCAATTATTATAATTTATATAAAGTATTACTTAAGGTAGATAGGCTGTGGGTATAGTTTATTTATTTCGTTAGAAACTTTAATTTAAAAAGCAAAGAGTAAAAAAAGTAAAAGGCGTACTCTGTAAAAAGTAAAACTGAATGAATCGTACTTACTCTATAGGATTAGAATATAAATCTAATTTTTAGATGAATGCGTTTTCATAAGTTATATAATGTTGTTTATTGATGTTCGTGCAGGTTTCAGTAAATCACCGAAGAATTGGGTTTGGCTGCATTTGAGTTGTTACTACTTTTATATTTAGAAAAAACTATAAGAGAAAAGAGCCTTAAGGCCTTGTAATGTTTCAACTCTTGTGTTTACTTCGTTCAGATCAATTTTACTTTTTGTTCTGTTTTCATTCCCGATAGAGATAAGTCAAGTGAAGGGATAGATAAGCACACCTTTTTTTAAAAAACTGGGAAACGTACTTGGTTTGGTTTGGCAGTGGTGGTTCGTTTGTGTTCTGTGTGGACGTGAAGCTTTTAAAAGACCAGAGAGTTTCAAGTTTGTTTTGAAAGGGTAAACTATTTTTTTCCACACACAGAGTGGAAAGGAGATAAAGGTGGCATTGGCACATACAATTTATATACTTTACTTTACTTACCTTAATAGAAAATGTACACAAAATATTGGATGGACGCTTATTGGTTTCGGCACACGCTTCATGCATACAACTTTCGGTTTATTCTTTGCAAAAGAAGTGATCGAACTCTCAAAGTTTGAAAAAGAGACTTACAAGAAGCAAGAGAAGAAATCGAACTATACATTTCAAACTTTACCGGGGTTTCTCAACCGTACAGGCAACAATAGGCTTTAGAGTGGAAAAGACTTTTACTCTATGGTAATGGCAGCACCATACTTAGCTTTCTTGTCATATTTGTCCCATATTCTCATAGCTTTGGGTTTTGATTTCTGATAAGTTTAATGTACGTATAACGTAACGACATTGTTGAAAGATCTTAAAAGACAGTTTTTTTATAACGGACCGATGGTTTGGTTCTTCTTCAACTGAACTTATTGTGTTCTGTTCTTCTACAAGAATATATTTATTTATATATATAGGTCTATTATTCTACTTTCTTCTCTTGTATTTTGTTACTTTTCTTGCCTTGGCTTTTTGGCTAGATGATGGAAATGCCTGCCTGCCTAGCTTGGCTTTGATCCTTACTTAGGTTGTTATGTAGTATGTTGTATACATGCAGTATGTATGGAGTAAGTGAGGGGAATTCATTGCGAATTTCTCATTCATCTTTGGACTTTGAGGAAGAAAGAGATGTGGTTGACAGGTGGCTTCTTAAGAAATTCTGTGATTGATCTCCTCTCTGTCCCCCACTGCCTTCTCTTTACTTCAAAACTTTCTTTCTAGCTCAGCAGCATCCAACATCCAACATTCTAATAGAATCGGCTACACAAAATGTGTAGAAAGAAAGTTAGTTGAAAGAGTGGCTTGGCTTTCGCCAAAAGACATTACCTACAAAAACCTATATGGACTATATGCTTAAGTTAAGTACAACCCTCACACACGCACACATCCATATAATATAATATGATATAAAAAACATTGAACATGGGCTTTTAGTCTTTCTCTCACTTTGACATCCCGAAAACAACCTGCCTCTAAGCAAAAACATCCGGGTATCTTTCTTACAATCTCTCCCGGGAAACAAACATCCCTCTTTATCTACCAGCTTCAGTCTTCTTCACACACTCGCTGAGACTAATATATAGAATATGATGTAATGGAAAAGAAAAAGTTACGGCTTTTACAGTTTAATCTGAACCTTTCTTACAGTTGAAAACATTTGTGAATCTATTTGCAAAACTCTTTTTTAATTTTTATCAAAAATGTTTTCTGCAATGACTGAATGAATGAAGCTTTTAAGACTGATTTTGGCTGGTAATCAATAATCATGTATTTACATGTGTTTTCACCACCTTTAAGTGTTTTAAAGGGTTAACAAAAGGAGATAGACCGAACCCTATAGAGATAGAAAAGGTGACGATGACGATGATGATGATGCAATAGAGATGATTTTGATGTAGGTAGATAGGAGATAGGAAAAACACAAGACTTTCCCCATCTGTCTGTCTGTGTCTGTCTGGCGCTTCTGTTTTTCATTAAATTTGTACTGACTGGAAATCCTATTTTTATTCAATTTAAGACTCACTTCTACCAAGTAATTTCCTGCACAATGCACTTTCTATTAGATTCTATTAGTCACACACATACGGAAAAGTGAATTGAACTTTTATTTCGTTCTATGTTGTATAGGTAGGAAAGAAAGAAAAAGCGAACATTAACATTAACAAGGATACAACAAATAGATGGCTAAATCATGCTCATGTCATTCAGGAACAAATCCAACAAAATTTTCCATGTATTTAATTTTATTTTATTTATCGATTGAAAAAAGGGAAGAACGAACGTACATACGGCTATCTATTCCATTGTAAGAGAGAGAAATCATCTAATTCTCATCTGATTATATTTTACTTTTTGGAATTATATTTTCCATCCGGAGATGATGGGATTCTCTTCTATCAATTCCACCTGGGTGGATTAGTTACTTGGGCCGTGTGTCAGTCATTTCATTCTTTATGCTGCAACGCACACTTTCTATAAAACGAAACCAAACCACATGGTAATAATATGCACCGATAAATGCAAACACAATGGGAAGAAGGGAAATGAAATACATCTTGGACGGTGGTATATTTCATCTGTATAGGAAGTTATACCTCCTTTTATCAATGATGATGATAAGTGATCATTCTTCCCTGTAGGTTGTAGGTGATGATGCAAGGACATAAACTACGTGTTTTATTTCGATAAAAAATTAAACGCTGATTTCTGTCTTTAACGGGGGATTTTAAGGGGCTTCGCAGCCATGGGCTCAACTTGCGAGGCACTTGACAAAATACTTGTCGAGCCCTTCAGGCGCTTAAAGGTTAAGATGCTCTCTTTAGTCTAAGCCTATTTAGCTGTCAAAGCGACTCTAAAATCTCCCATTAAACCCAAAAGCTATCAGTTACTGTGTAAAACATCTTTAAGTAAATTTAGCACGTGCTTTTTAAAGGTAAAGTAGAAGAAATGCAGACGTGATTTATGAAAAGTACCCCATGCGGAAATTGGGTACTCGTACATATTTGGTCATATTGATCTGGAAATAAGATGATTGAAGAAATGTGTAATCTCCTCTTCTTATATAGAATGGAGAGGCCTTTTATGAGTATGATTATTATTATTATTATTTTGATCATAGATTCTTCTGTCGACTTATCAATCAATCGGATGATGATTTCCATCTCTGAAGAACATAATATTATGCTAATCCTCATAAAATCTCCCTTCTTTCCATCCAATCCATAAAACCATAATATTCCATGTCACTCTCTCATCATCATCTTTTGACATATTCTAAGGCACTTCATCTTATCTCATTCTCATTCCTCACCCTTTTCCTTTGCAATCGGAAATCCAAACTTATTTCTCTCTTTCTGAGTGAGAAGAGTTGTGAATGTGTCATTTGCCGTTATATGGAAAAACATGGGTAAAAAATAGTGTCAATCAATTCAAAATGGGTAGGCTGGATTTCTTTTACTATTTCATTAGAATTTAGAATTTATTTAATGGTTGAGCTTGAGCTCCAGGAAATTTTCAAAGCTCTTGGGATTTATTTGACATCGTGCCGGGTTTGATTTCCCTTTTGCATGATATATTCTTTTAATGTTAAAAATGTCAATGATTTAAAGAAACATAAAAAGAAATGCATTTTGGATGTATTATAAAGCTTGTATGCGGCTTTGAAATAAAATCTTATATTTATATTTACTTATAATTAGTTTGGAGTTAGGAGAAAAAAAACACATTAAAATTTCTCTCGCAGGACTTGAAGCATTTCCTTCAACAATTAGTCAACGAGATTATTAGAAACATCTGACATCATAGGAATATCATCATCACATAGGGAATAAATATATTATGCCGCTTTGGTTGATTGTTGATTATCTACTCACTCAGTTTTAGTATGATATACTTTTGAATAAAAAAGGAACTAAAAGGACGAGTGATGAGACAAGGCGAAGTTAAGGTTCAATAAAATCCGGATGGTGTTAAGTACTCTGGAGATAAGGAAGATGAGAACTAGGACGGACGAGGATAAGGAACTAATTAGAAAAATGTACATTCAACATTTCACTTTATTTTGTGGAGGGAGACCAAAACATGGATTATTTTATTTTATACGTAGGAAAGAAGAGACATGTTAAAAGGGTACTTTTTAAGTGCACTTTTAAACTTTTGAATGAGGATAAAACAACCAAACCATGCGAGATAGATATAGATACTCTGTTGGGCTCAATGGGTTTTTTAAGTTTTAAACGGAGAAAAGTACTTTAGAAGATAATGAGAATGACTGTTTGTCGAAGATGCATATAATAAATAGATAGAATGAAATAGTAATCGAATGTGTAAATATAATACTTATTCATGTTTAGGGAATAGAGGCTTTAATTTGTGGGGAGAAATTAGCTGGAAATTAATACCAAGTTTTTTAATAGACTTCCTCATCATTCTGACATGACACCACGACCGGCAATACAGCAGTGAATAGTATCTCGATGAGGTTAATAATTGAATGAATTTGTATTGATTGAATAGGAAGTTCCTATTTTTTAATTATTTTTACAAGATTATATTCTTTGAAAAAAAAATTCGTTTAAAAATTCACAGGGCCATTTATGAAGCAGATTCATGGAAGACAAATGAAATATAATTGGATATATAGTATTTTAAATATTTTAATGTGTTTAGAAATGCAATAAAGCTGACAATAAAATTTTACGGCTGATATATTTGAAAATTTTCTAAATTTTGTAGATAAAAGTTTAGTTATGCGTGAAATAGAAAATTATCTATGTATGTATCAAGGATAGAAGAAAAGAGGATTTAGAATTAGCGTGGAGAAAATAATGAAATAGGATATTGGATAGTGTGAGTGGGGCAATAGTAATGTAATGATTGGAAGGAGAGTAATTGGATAAAAATCAGTGCTAATCTGTAAACTCGTTGTGAGTTAAGGGCTTTATTTATGTCCGAGTTGTAAATGAGTTTAGCATTTATTATTTGTAATGGATGAGTTTATAGGTAATAAAATTAGTGGAGATGATGATTGGATGTTAAAATTGGATAGAGAGGAATGCTAATTAAATTTAGTTGCATTCATTCCCCTTACCATACTGTACTGTACTATACAGGGTCTATATCTATCTATCTATCGTATTCAAAGTATGGATGGAGTGTGAAAATGTATCTAGACAGGTGACAGGCTAGGGCAGACTTAGACCGGGTCATAAATTAAATTACTGAAGAAGAATAAAATTGAAAAATATGTGAAAAACTACTGATCAGTCTGGTTGAACTGAATCCCTAATAATAATATAATATGCATTTTTGAATATTCGTCTTGTTAATATTTTTGAAGGTGGTGGTGGTTCGTGTAGAGTGTAGATGATCTGCTAGTAATGGTGTTAGTTATGGATCGAGTTGTTATTATTACTATGCATTTATGTTGGATTGGATATTGCATCTTCTTGTGTAAGGCACAAGGAGTCAGATATATTTCTTTGGTGATTGTAAAATTCCCAATTGGGAATTGTCGGCAGGGGTCTTCTTCTTCTTAAAAACATCTCTTGGTCTGGTCATTCTATTCTACTCTTTCCTATCTGACTATTGAGAGAGAGAGAGTCAATTATTAATGGCCAACTAGCCAGACCTTTAGCCTACCCGCTTTCACACACTTTTTGGACACTCGGATCATGATTTATGCCCCTTTCCATCTAAAGGGATACTCACTCTGACTCTCTATTCACTCACTCACTCAGAGATATGCAGCTTCTCATGAGAATTATATTTATATTTATATATAAGGAAAATCACAGCAGCGTCATTCTTAGAAATGGAGATAATGAGAGAAAGATACTAACTTTAATAATATAAATGTGTATGCAATAGAAAAGAGTGCATTATGAGCATATGGGGATTTTTTTGTGACTGAAGGTTATAATGTAGTAGGTACGGCACTGGTCACGGTCATTTATCTAATTTTGCTGTGATTTTGTGGGAAGAAAAGCGTGGAAGGAGATTTTCCAGAGTGAAAGCTGTGAAATGGAATGAAATTAGTCTCTGTCCACACTATCTATCCTGGTATAATATAATATAATATATTAAAGTAGTTGCATATGGACATTAGGAATGCCACAAAAAATCAACTACTTCATCATCCGCTTATTATTATTATTGTAATCAGTTTTATACTTTTTTATATCTAAAGAATAAAGATGGTTGACAACCGAGAAAGAACGCTAGAGGAGAAAGAAATGTACTGTGCCTTTTCTTTTAGGTTAAGTTTGCAATTTCTAGAAATTTTCGGAGAATACTCGTATAACCTCCGCTTTGGTACTTTTGTACTTGTTGTGGTGTATTTTATTTTTTATTTTCTGTAAATTTTTTGCCAACTATATACGAGTAGAAGTTTAGCTCCGGGCTCAAGACTCGAAAAAGAGTTTAGTTTAGGCCAGGCTGATTTTCTATGTAAGTGTAGTAGTGTAAGTAAGTCTTGAGTCTCTTAAAGTGACCACGACGGGAGCTCAGATCTCCTGAAGAGTTGAGACTTTTTAGCTTTGCAATATTATTATTATAAGGAACTCTAGCTTTATATATAATCCATAGCTGGATTGTCCCGTTATTTTTTTCTTTATAATATTTTGTATCATATTCCTAGATGAACTTTACTTAGGGAGTAGAAAATATTATTTTTTCTTCTTCGGCATGAGAACACAAAAGTGAGTGAGTGATAATATTCTGTAGAATAGAATAATGTTGTTATTTTGTGTTATATTGTTGAATACTCATCTGCACTTCACTCACATTCAATTCAATGCTATTATTATGCTCAGTTTGCTTTTCACTCTGGAGTATATATTATTATTGTTGCATCTTGACTTTAGAATATACTTCTTTCAGCTCAGCTCAGTCAGTGGCAGTTCCTAGTCTATTGTGATTTGATGATGGTTGGTAGCAAAACATGCTTAGCTTATTTTTTCACAGGGGTAAAAAGTTGACATACGAATCATAATTATTGTGTAGGTAGTCTTTGTTGCTTTTATTAGGGAGATGTAATAAAAGTCGGGATAATATAATGGCTGGAAAGTGTCATAAATTATATGCTTGGATTTTATATTTTTTAACTACGGAAATTTTTTTGAAGCTTTTTAAAAAATTTCTAACAAAATTGTTTCCTCACTCTGCAATAAGTTACTTGATTATCAAGCCCCAACGCCCGATTGAACTTCAAGCAAACGTAAATAATAATAATATGGTATAGTACCGTAGTAGTAAAATGTAAAACTTGTATAAATTCCAAATTTCATAAATGAAGGATTAAACCGTTAGTCAAAATGTATGCTGAATGTAGCACACTCAAAACACTACATGATGATGATGCATTTGCTTTTGGTTAAAAATATTTCCATTGTTATTCGTATTTACGCTGTGAGGTTGTGAGGTAGGGTGAAGTCGATATACTGTCGATAAGTTCATAATGGCCATAGTTAAAGATGATGATGATGTGATTGTTGTCTTGTCGATTGTCGATATTGTTGTTCACTCTGTGTATCAATGATGCATTCTCTGGTTATGATAATACATTATTATTATACTGTGGTTTGGTTTGGTTTGATATGGTTGATAGTTGATGATGATTACATCGGAAGAACTTATGTAGCATTAATAATAATAAAAAAATGATCATCACACACAGATACACAGGTGAATGGTGAATCATCATTAGTGACTGCAGGTGATTGCAGTTTGCACATTGTAATAAGCCGTGCCCCTCTTTCTTTCCCGTAGTAATAATGATAATAATAACGATATTTGTTACATTGTTCACTTGGAAGATTAAACAAAGCAACGGGTCTGGATTGGATTATTAATAACAATCAAATTTAGCATTGGATTGGGGCATGTAATATATTTTATAGGTTCTTTTGTAAGTTTACTTTTTTTCCCACGTGTTAGTTATTTTACTATATTGAAGGTGCCCTGGTCTAGTCCTGGCCTGGGTTGCAAATTACAATTAGCTCTCGTAAATGATCTCGTTAATTGCGACTTCCTTGTGTGGTTTCATTAAGCTGGAATTAGGTTGTTTGGCTTAAGAAGGAAATAATTAAGTGTTACATGTACATTAAAACATGTTACGGGAAATTTCTTATAAGTTATAAGAAAATATTTCTTAAATGATTTTTTTAACTTTGATTAAAAATTATAAAAAAAGTTTGCATATCATTTGGCTAATTGAAAGCGTTTAACAAAGCGTTACTTTTAACATGAATATCTTTCAAAGGTTATTTTAAAAATTTTAAACTGTAATAAAGTACTGCAAGTTGTACCAGAGTTGATAATATTCCCGTAATATTTCATTACGTATTTGATACAGGGGATAGGTTACACACCACCATTCAGTGAAGGAATCCATGTACCAAGGAAGAAGACTGATTAGACAGGCGGCATCAAGAGGCTTGATTAAATGTATTGATTGTTTTTCCATCCTCAGAGAGGATTTTCTTGATTGTTCTTCATACAACTTACAAACTTGTACGTATAGTAAAGTAATATCTACCAAATATTACTTACATCATTCGTTTCATACAGAGTATTCTTTCTTGTCTAAGGATTATAGTTTATAGTTATGATGATTTTTTGGGCTGTTGGTTCTAGTCAATATTCAATCCTTAATAGTTTTGATGATGAGAGGCAGAGATAGATGATTAGGGTGATGATAATGATAATGATGTCCTACTCACTCCCTAAAACTCATACCTACAATATAATATACATATACTTACAGTATTTACTTCTTTAATCCAACTCTAGTCTCTGGTGGAATGGAAATTTTACTATTTAAAATTTCAAAATTCATACATACCTTAATATTATGTGTGTGTGTGTATGTGTGGAGTCTGGCTGAAGAATAAAAGTTTACAACATTCATGTAATACATATTACACAAGAATAGAGAATGCATTGTGCATCTTAGAGAGAGAGAGAGAGAGAGAAGACTTATCAGGTGATAATTGGAAAGGCCCTGGAGGCCCAAACCAAACCAAGGGCCCAAGTAAAAAAAAGAAATGCAATGTAAGCTACAAAGTACTCAACACTCTCACAATAGAAAATACAGATGAAGCACACGCATTTCAAAATAATAAAGACAAAAGGGCCCTTGAGGGCTTTTTTGAAATAAAAAAAAAAATAAAAATCTCTAACACTTTTAAATTGAACGGACATCAAGATTCAACATCAACATCACATAGGATCATATTACACTTTGTTCTTCTAATCTTGGAAATGAATCTTGAATAATTCTCCCGAGTATATTATGGCTTTTATATGGGTTTGAGGTGTGATTTGTTAAAATCATGAGAGATATTTTTCATAACTTTACTCTTTTTTTATCAGATGTTTTTAGCATTAACATGTTTTTTATGTGTTGGTGTGAGGGATGAATTTAATTGTAAAATATTATTCGAATGGTTGGATAGAAGTATTATTGTTGGATTGAGACTGGACTGATATCATCTCTCATCATCATCATCAACATGAGGTGAGGTGAGGATTGTTCAGGATTAATGAGCTGTTCGATTTATTATTGGATGAATTTCGCTGATAATGAGCACGAACGATTGCATTTTATTACATTGTTATATTGCAACAAGTGTTTCTCTCTCTTGTTTCAAATTTCCCTTGAATTAAAAAGTACTTTGGATTTGAATACGTTTTTTTTAAATGTGTTGATGAGATGTCAAGGCTTGTAAAAGGTGAAGGTGTATTAGTTACTCAGGATAGGAATCCAATCCTGTAGGTATTTTGAATTGTGCTAAAGACTTACCTTACCTTTTTGACAAGACAACGCCCTATACAGTGTGATGATAGAATACAACAATATAGAATTAAAATTTTAAAGCGTTAGCTTACAGGGTTAAGGATTAAAAGTATTGGAAATGAAATGAGGCAATCAGTATAAAGTATTTTTAACTATTTTTATTTCCTTCCAATGATGATTGATATGATAAGAGATTAAAATGTAAAATGTATCATTAGCTTTTAAATTTGAGTGATGAGCATTAGAGTGATTAGGATGATTTCAAAACTTCAAAGGAAGGATGTCAGACGAGAGCGACCGCATTCTTTCTCTTAGATCTTGAATGTTCACTGGGTGCATTCAAGCTTATAAAAAATGTGCGAAAAATGTGCTAAAAAATTAGCTCGCAAGACACTCAAGAGGGATTAAGAGATGATGATTATGATGATGCGATGATATATAAATGTCGGTAGATCGATTTGATCGGCTCATTATGTCAAAAAGAAAGGGATTTGGCAATGAAACTTGGAGCAGTGTGCAAATTGCAAATTTGCAAGTACATTTCTATCTTCGCCTTATGTTCTTCCATTGTTGTCTATTCGGGCATAACATAACACAGAAGATAGGCTGTAGGTTGTAGATTATTTTATTTTTTAAAGCTATTTAGTTAGGTAGGGTTAAGGTACAGTAGACAGATAGGCGAAGTGATAATGCTAATAAGTAACAACTTGTTAAAAGTAGATAGATCTAAAAGTGCAATTCATGATATCATGATAGATGCCAATGCCAAAGGTGTATATAGTTAGTGTGAGTGTCTGTGTTTGGGTTTTTTACCTCTGATGCAAGCAAGATGAGTTAAACTGGCCCCATATGATTATTAGAGATAAAATAAGATAATATTTTTTTGAAGAAGATGGGAACACATTCTTATCTGTTGTGCATATCAAGTGTGTATATTATACGGCATGGGATTTGGTTTTGGGATGCCTTGGAGCAGCACCTGTCTTTTGCACTAGAATCTAGATTAGTTGATAGTTGTTTGCGGAAAATAGTTTTAAGAAAGATATGTCGAAATAATGAAATAGATGAGGAGGATAGCTTATAGGTGTAAGGTTGGGTATTATAAAAGTCCAAATGTCGATGATAGATTCGTACGCAAATTCTTATCTTCTGTGGATTCAGTATGGTGTTTTGCACAGTTTGTTTAGAATTTAGAGGCCAATGTCCCTTTTTGTGGGGATAAGTTTAAGTTCGCAATCTGTATTTTTTTGCAATCTACAAGCAGTTTTTTTGTATTGGAAATTAATTCACAAATTAAAAGTATTGCCTAATTGATAACATTTCATAAATAAACGTCTTTTTAGTTTTTGAATTTTGCTAACTGAAATTTCCCTAATTCTGGAAATAAAAAATGTAATTTTATTTTGAGCAAATTACAATAAAATATAGCAAAAACTTTGAATAATATTTAAAAGAAATTCTCCTTAATTTTAGTAACTTACGGACATAATTCTTCTTTAGATAAAATAGTATTAATGATTTTAATTTATATTCATTTGTAATAAAATAGGAATAGCTGTTTTCACATTGATGAGTTTAAATTAAATTTAACTCTCTTCTAGGAAAAGGAGATTATAAGAATCGTGTGTAGTAAGTACTTTGCTGCTGTTGGTACTGACTGTCAGGTAGATTTAATAAAAAGCCTCGAATTATAATAAAAGTTGTTTTTAAATGGATTTTTAAATGTCAAGAAAGGAAAGAGATGGACTGGTTGACTGATTGTTAATGCAGAATGTCAATCAAGTCAAGTTCACAACGTTAATTTATGCAGGATTAGTTACATTAGTGGAAATGAACATAGGAATAGCACTAAATAAACGAACCTGCCCATAATAATCCATACACAAAAGATGTTTGCACTTCTTCTTTTACAAAAGCAGATTTTTACTTTAGATATGCATAATATTATATTATTGTGTGTGACCACCGCACCAGACCAGACCAGACCAGTCGTACACTTACACTTCTTGTATGTTACGACATTTGCTGTCCACACTTTCAAAAGTTTCAATTTTCAATGTCAGTCTCTACTCATTGCAAATACATTTTTTAATTTTAATAAATAAATTATTTACATTTAAAATATGAAGGAAATTCTTTTAGGTTCTAGACTATAAATTCTCATAGTGATAATAAAAGAAAAGAAAAAAATCATTTCCCTAAAATAAAATAAAATAAATGTTAAGAGTCAAGCCAGTCATATTGTTGAATGTTGAACTTGATAAAGGGCTTCCTATTTACACTCACACCACTGAAGTTAAAATTTGTACCGAGTCAAGTCAACAAAGCAAATAGAGTTTGTTGGGCTAATTGCAATAAAATGATATACAGGTGGGTATATTATATTTTATATTATATGAAGAATAACAAAAACAGAGTACACACGTTCTTTATTGCATGTTGTATAATAAAAACTAAGAAAGCAACTTGACTCTTGGGTATGGATTTTATTTTACCTTACTTATTGCAATTAGCATTGGCATCATAAAACATATTATTATCAACAATCAAAGCACGAAAATAAAGAGAGAAAAGGAACAAAGGGCAAATTGGCTTCGGGTTTGACTAATTAGTTTGATGAATTACTCTTGCTTTAATATGTAAAAAAAAGTAGAGTTAGCTACCTTATATTATTATTACATTTGGATTTTGCACGTATGTCTATCTGATTGTAACTGACATACTGTTGACATGACATGTGATGGGATGATTGTGATATGATCACTATGACATGACAGCTAGGTCAGGCAAAAGGATTTAGGTCTTCCAGCATTATTGTGGGAATTTATTATAAAATGGAAATTTATTTCCAAACAATTTTTATGTTTTTACTTTAAAGCAAAAAAATATTCCGGTATGGATTCGAATAAAACATTGAGTAGAAGACTTTAATTGTATGAAGTATTTAATACGGTTGTTTTATTTTATTATATAAAATGAATTGTCTTAAGGATACTAACAGAAGGGTGGGTTCACCCAGGACATTCTGGGTAATACTCTGGTATGTATTACGATACGAATGTATGGTTTTATTTCAACTATTAGCGATGGATAGTTTAGATGAGAACAAGTTTGCAAAGCCTGGAGGCACTTTCGAGTGTTTTTAGATTTTTTTTATTTATTTCTTCGAGTTTTAGGAGGTGTAAAGGCTTTAAAATGACGACCAATCTTGTAATAATATCTCCTATCTAAATATTTTATACGCGAGGATTATAAATCGTGTGCAGGGTTTTGTTTTAAACTTTCAAATATTAAATTGTATTTTGTCTTAGTTTTAAAATGTCGTTGAAATAAATTTAAATTTTTAAAAATTTTGGGCGAGTTTTTTATCATCTAGAGTTTTTATAACAAGTAGAAATAAAGGAAGTATGAAACTCTTGATTAGTTTCATCAAGCTTTGTGTATCACAGACAGTTTATGAAAGAGGATACACACACACTACATGACTACATATTTATTATGCTGAATCTAGGGTGTAATAAAATAATACCTGGAAGATGTGCATTCCTAAAAAAGAAGAAGATTCATGCATATGATAAAGTAAAGAAATGCAACTTGTCTTCTTTACGAAGAAAAGGCGTCAATTCCTGCAGAGTCTTTGGAGCTTCTTCATGCAATAAAATATTTTCTAATATTTTCTACTTTCATTTAAATGTTTAAAAACTGCCCACCCAACAGGGTCGAATAGGTACACAAGTTGAAAGTAATAATTTATTGAGTAAGCTAATAAACTAACTAATGTGAAATGTTTGTTAGAGGTAGGTACATACCCGGGTATAGATAATCGTAGGCCTAATCACCTAATCCATGCATGTGTAAAACCACAGATAGACTAAGTGGTGGGTGACAAATCTTCTTTTCCAGCAGAAGAATTTATTTTACGACTTTTGTGAATTACTTATTCTTTTCTTTTAACTTACAGACCAATCCTATTTAGCTATTATGCAAATAGATTGCGAAGCGGTTAATTAATGAGTTTATGAGAGACTTCCATTTGGTTTTGAGCCAAATATTTATTTACTTATACAAGTGGTACCCTTCGGGAGGTAAATTACACCATAAGTTCAAGTAAATTTTATACTGAATTGGCTTGCCCTCAGGATTATATAAAAATTAAGTTGATTTCCCTAAACTGTTGTTGACTAAATTCTTAACTTACTTACTTAATATTTATAAAATTTTATGATATGAATAGTTCGCATGTGAAACGTTTAAAAATTGATAGAAAACCCCGAAGGATCATGCTGGAAATAGTTGGCTAACCCTACCACACACTTTTTCTTTGTATATTAGTGTCTAGCCACTTGTAAGATTTTTCTTAAGTTGCATGCTTTAGTCAACCAGACGGATTAATTCGTGTAAGTAAAACCCATTGTGTGCATCCATCTCAATCCGAATGTCTTCAAAGACTTGAAGGGATGGTATTTTTAATAGTTGATTATTGACCCTATGTAAGTAGATAGGTACTTACTATATATACTTAAAGGTAGTTCGTGAGTGATGAAAAGTTTAAAAGTTTAAAATATTAAAATTATCTCGAAGCCCAGATAAAAAAATATGTATGAGCCATTGTATACGGTTGATGTTGATGATGAGAGGCAATTTATTATTACGAGTATGCTAAAGAGAGAGAGAATAAATAAAATAAATGTCGGTATGGTTTGGTTCGTTTGGTATGGTGTGGTGATACTTGACAAGTAGGACACGGAGTGGATTGACATTTGACAAAATTGACAATCCTGATGTGACATTGGCCTAGCTCCTGTCAATAATCATAAAATAATTGTCATCTCAAACCATTCATTCCTGACTGACATCGATCGTTTATTCTTCTCAGCTCCTGTCCTTCCTTCCTGGTATGAGTATTTTTATTACTATAAACCAATCAGCCGGATGGAACGTAGAAATTTATAAAGTACCTTAAGAAGGTCGTAAGGTCAAGTGGGATGTTTCACAATGCAAAACGAAAATATCACCCGGCACTGGCGTGACATGACATTCATTTGAAACAAACTCTTCAGTGAATAAAAAACCAAAGGCTATATATTTATTATCATATATTAAAAATATGTAAATTTTTTTTCTTCATAATAATCTTTCCAAAAGGTAAATGCAAAGGTGCCTGGAGTGCTGATTGAGTTTGAGTCATGATTTTTCCATCTTTTTTGACCTATTGTTTCTCATCATGAACAATCAAGATGAACAATCAACCTCACGACTTTCTCCCTCCCCCTACCATCTACACCAGAAGACATAAGGGAATATAATAGCTCATTGAACATTTTAAAAAATATTAAGGATGGAATTACATAATATTATAAGGATTTTTAGATAAAATTAAAAAAATCTTAGTTTTAAATCTCTTATGTATGAGACAATCCAATCCAATCCACCCACCCCACTCCAACTACTAGACTACTATACTATATGTGACGATTCCATTGAATAAAAGTACCGACACAGATTTCTCCGAGAGAAATGAATGGGAATGACATTTTCATAAATAATAATAATGATAATAAAGTTGTCAACTGTTGAACTGATCTCTTTGTTTTATTGCAGATTCCGGATAGACAATACAGATCACATAATAGATGTGAATAGAGATAATCTGCCGTATGACCAGGTGAACATCATCTGTCCTGTCTACGCACCTGATGCGAATGAGGAGGACACTGAAAAGTATATTATATACAATGTAAGTCCATTTTTTTAACTCTTTTTTTATTCTTCCACAGCATCCATCCCATTATTCAAAAAATGCATCACTGTGGATTGTGGATAGTACAAAAGCATTAAAACCAAACGAAGCTTTTAAATTTTAATATTTTATTTAATGTTTTTTCTCTTTCTTCTTCTCTAATCTTAATTCTTTACTATAAAGAAAAGACACAAATGGATCGTGGCATACTCGTCCTATTCTCGTAGAAGAATTTTTTTTAAATAAAACGATGACACTGGCAATGGCAATGGCAACAGGCAGGACAAGTCATGATGATGATGATATCGTCTCATCGTATCACATTAAATTATTATATTGTATTAAGATGATGATACATTGAGAATGATATCATCAAAGGGAATCCCGCATTTATACTACCTTGCCTATGTGTCAGTCAGTCAGTTCACTCCAGTCAGGTGCATTATTATACTTAAGTTAGTTTTATTAGGTTGATAGTTAGAATTATGCAACTTGTTATAGTGTACCAGTATGGATTTATCTTCGTGATGATATTCTCTTTAGTTATAATAAATTTTCAGTTTAAAAAAATAGTTATTTCTCGTGACTTTTTCCTGACAGCACTTCTCTGTCGGCTTTTTCATAGACAGGCTGAAAGAGAGAGAGAGAGAGAGAAGATTCATTCCTTGAAGAAAGTGTCCTTTGAAGAAATATTTTATTTTTAACTGTTTCAAAGTTGCATTTTTTGTGAGAAAAGAGAGGACTTATCAATTTATTCAATTTGGATTGGATTGGATATTTATTATTATTAAGTAGCGAAAGCTACTTTATGGGAATGCTCTGTCCGTCTGTCTGTCCGTCCGTCCGTCTGTCCGTCTGTCTGTCTGTCTGTCACCCAATTTATCTCAGGAATGGATTGAGCTTTTGACATGCGGTTTTTTGCGTTGGACTCGCTAGGTCAATATGACCTTTGGTATTGCAAATCAGCACGCTGCGAC